>PVKZ01005537.1:24103-51457 GCA_004027375.1 Macroglossus sobrinus | reverse complement strand
AAAAAAAACTAAAAGGAACGCTTTAATTATTTCGGGAGTGCTCGGGCCGGCTCGCCCGCCGACCGCATATTACATTTGTTTAAAACTCAATCATGCACAATTGAAGACTCGATTTGAAAAATTTTAATAAAGATAACCGGCCGATCATGATATCATTTGAATGCTAATCCTCAGCCCCTCTCGGCAGAGGGAGAGCGTGTCAGCTTCGCCGGCGGCTCTTCGTCCCGCAATAAAAAACATTTACATTCTAATGATTTTATGAGAGCACGGGACCTGTCAGCGGGCCCCAGATGACGCCCCGGCAAACGGTGGCCGTTATCAACTCATATTGCCTCGATCGAAACCGCCCCGTGGTGGGCCCAGCGCCACAATGAGGCGTCTGCGGCCGGCGGAGCTACTGTTTAATCATCTCTTCGGCGGCATTGTTCTGCGTACAGGGCACACGTGAGGGCGCCGAGGAACCCCCGAGTGCCCCTGACCGTGAGACGGGGGAGGCCGCCTGTGCATCTCGCCCGCATTCTGCAGGAACTGTCTCCTGCCGTCGTCCCGGCCCCCTCCGCTCACGGAGCTGTTGTCACTGCCACTTAGCATGATTAGTTTTTAATTCACCGCCCGTATCACCGTTCAACGGCACGGAACCCCTTCTTCACCCCGAACCGCGGGGCTAGGGGGACGGCCCGGCGTGGAGGTGACCCCGTGGGTGGCGGGAAGTGATAGGCTGGCCGGCGAGACCCTTGGGAGCGGTCGGGCCAAGGAGGGGGCCTTTGGGGGGTGGTGGCTGCTCTTTGTATCTTTGTCACGCAGCCGCCACCTCCGGGTGGGAGGGAGGGAGAGGAGCGGAGGGCCCCGGGCTCGCGGCTGCTGTCCCGTCACCACCGAAAGCCTGAGCCTGTGCCCCCGAGGGCCCTCTCCCCGTGTCCCCTCCCCGTGTCCCCGTGCTTGCCTCAGCGGCGTGCGTCGATAGTGAGGCCACGTTCCGATGCGTTCAGAGAGCATCTCGCTCTCCCTTTAAAACTTTCAGAGTCGAGGCAAGCAACGGCGGATAAAACCGAGGCCGCCTCCCAGGAGGGTGCAGAGCTGGGGCGCCTGGAAGACCCCCGCGGGGACAGCCGGGATGCGTGGGAATGTGGAGACGGGGCGGTTTAGTTTGGGGGAAGGTTTAGTTCTACTGTGTAATATTTTCTTCTTTCGACGGCTACCTGTTTCCATTGACGTTTACCCAAAATGCACGACGTGCTTCCCTCCGGAGCCGGGATTCCCGAGAGCGGGGAGCGTGGCCCGGCGTCTGCGGCCACGCTCACCGTGTCTGCTTAGACGTGCGCGGGCCCTTTGGATGTAACATTCAGGGTACACGCGCCCGGTGGCTTCGGTTCAGCACGTGGGACCGCCCGTGCGAGCCTGGGCCCCGAACCCGGACGGGTCTGGCGGACCTGACCACGCAGCCCTATCTGCTCCTGAGAACCACGCCTCGTCCGCTCGCCCCCGAGGCCGCGTTCTGGGACGGCCAGGCCCTGCTGTGCACCCAGAACCCCGCAGAAGAAGGAGGAAGGTCTGCCCTGATCCCGCCCTGCAGAGCCCGCCCCCCTGCCCACTGCCCGGCCTCCTGCAGGCCCGCCCCGCCTTGCTGGCCCCCTGGGGTGCCAACTCTGACTCCGTAGTGGGCTCCCATCTGGGCCCTGCGTGCCAGTGTCTCTCCCCCTCGCCACGTGGCTGGCGCCTCCTCCCGCCAGGGCTGGCCCCGCCAGCTGTCGGGGAAAGTCCTGTGACCTGGCACGCCCTGCGTGGCGGCCGCAGGAGGCCCCTCCGCCGTGCGGTGTCCGACCTTCCTGAAGGAACCGTCTGGACAGAACCACGCGGCGCCCAGCAGCGGGAGGACTCACCAGGAGCGAGAGGCCGCGGGCCTCCTTCCTCCCGCCGCCGCTGTCCCGAACACCCACGTGTCAGGGTGGGGGGGGGGGGCGTGGGGCGTGCGGCAGTGCACAGCGACTCGAGGTCACATCCCTGTCGCGGTGACACCGGCGAGTCCAGCTTGGCAGGGGAGTCAAATCCCCCGTGGCACTGGCCACTGACATCCCCCAGAAAGACGTTAAAAATAGCAGTGACTCTTACAATATTTACAAAGGTTTCGTAGACGCTCCTGCCCGTGGTCCGATCTCTGTTCTAAAGGAGACGTGCTGGGTAAGGACGGTGAGAGGCGGTGAGCTGGCGGGACCGCCGCGAGCGTGTAGGTGGTTGCCGTGCTAGCTCGTCTTTACCGAGACCTTTGACATGGGCGTGGCCCCTCCACGCTGTCCCTGGGGAGATGCGGCAGGCGTGGCAGGCGTGGGAAGCCCATCTGGTCTGACGATGCTGCTGGCAGCTGGTAGGCAGGCGGGGGCGGGCAGCTGCCACCTGGGGTGCCCTGCCTGGAAGCCCCTGCTGGGCCACACCGCCCTCCCCCCGCCTGGGTCCCCTGGGCTTTGAGACCCAGACAAGGGACCTCACGGGGTGTTCACAGCCAAGCAAGGTCACAGTAAGGGATGCAAAGGACTCGGAGGGCTTCGGCCTGAACAGGGATGAAAGGAACTGTTTTCGCTAGGTCCCTGCTGGCCTGCGCACCCCACCGGGCTCTGCCAGCCCCAAGCGTCCCGCTGCTCCGGCCCCCCGGAGCCCTCCCTCTGGCTCTCCCCGGGCCTGGCATGAGCTCCGGGCTCTGCCAACGAGAGAAAACTCTCCAGCCGGCGTGCGTGCTGGGCGGAGCCTGCTGGGGCCTGAGGGCCAATGACAGATGACGACCTTAAAGCCGGTGCCACCGGCAGGGGACGGGGGGGTGTGGCACACAGGCCTGGCCTCCCACAGCCACTGAGTGGGGGCGTCTGTCCACCTCTGCTGGGGAGCCCCCTGAATGGCTCGGGGTTTGGTCTCATGGGTGTCCCCAAAGGCCCTCCTGGGCGGAGGCTGCGGGCTGGAGGGGACACCCCCCTCAGCCAACGAAGTATCCCTCCCGGGGTGGGCTGAAGTCTCACCCACTCAGCCGGGGCTCGGCGCTCTCGGGAAACGCACGCCCCTTCCTCCCACGGCAGTGTTCCTGTGGGTGATGGGACCCCATCTTTCCCTGGGGACACACACTCAGGGGGACACAGCTCGTGCCCACGGAGAAACGCCCCCGTTGACCGGACTTGTGATCGATTATACAGTGGACCCCGCCGTTGTCCGGCCGAGGCCGGGAAGCGAGCGTGAACCCCGGGCCCAGAGCTGCACCCCACAAGGCGCGCCGGGGGCCTTGGCCTTGGCCTTGGCGGCCAGCCCTCCCGGCGTTTGGAAAACACGGCTTAATTTTTTACCGTCACCCACTATTCTGACATCTTTTCTCAAATGTTACGTCTGTGTCGTTTAACTTTTCGTCTGGCCTTTTATTACTTTGAAAAACATTACTTGGCGTATGTCAAGACACAAGATAGATATCTGTGCCTCGTCAATTTCTTATTTCTATATTTCTTCAAAGAAGCCAAATATCAGATCGCACCGAAAAGGGGTTCGCAGGCTCGTGCTGAGAAGCCGCTTCAGTGTGAGATGGCGTCACGCACGCGCGTGTCTTGGGTCCAAGGGCTTAAACAAACGTTCGGGTCGAGACGGCTTAGGACGAGGCTGGAAGGAGGCGGGATCTGGGGGGGGGGGTGTTTCTGGCCCCAGGCATCTTTGAGTCCAGAGGCTGTGATGATTCCGTAATCGATTCAAACGCGCTTCGCAATACCATTTCTAAGGAAGTGCATCTTATGATTTAAAAAAGGAAAAATGATCCTAGACGCCTATTAGAACAGAGGTCTCTGTCGGTGGGGCCCTCCCCCCACAAGCCCCAAAAGTCCGCAAGCACTGAAGGTCGATGCTGGGTATGTCCCTGTCATCTACCCACCCGTCTTTCACCTGTGTATCCATTTACCTGTCTGCCCACCTGTCCGTGTGAACTTTCATTCACTACCTGCTGGCCTAACTCATTCATCACGTGTTCCTTGCCTCTCCTCAGGGAACCCTCTGCTTTCGAGATGCAGCTCGTCCTCCTCTCCAGGGACCCCCTCCCTGTCCCCACGCCCCCCCCCCACTCCCAGGCGGACCCCGCACGACCTCGTCACCCCAGGGCCCCGGGCCCTGCAGCGCCTGCCACACCGTGTGCACCTCCCGCCTCCCGCAGCTGAGAGGCACTGCGGAGGCCGCAGGCGGGGACGCCGAGGACCGGGCAGTGTCTTCTCGCTTCCGCCTGCGACCCCACCCCCTTCCCAGCGGCTGCTCCGGCGACGGAATCATCTCTTCTTCCAAGTCAATGCCAGGGACGACCTGTTGCTTTGCTATTTCCGATGAACAGGGCCCGTGTCCACGAAACCCAGCCCCGTGTGCGGCCGGCTGCTGGGGCAGGGGGAAGGTGTCTCGGCTCATCCCGCTGACCTCCGAAAGACCACGCTGCTGTGGGACCTGTCCCGTCACCTGGTGGCCGCAGGCCCCCCCGACCTCTGCCGTCTGTCTCTCTGGCCAGCACGGAGCGGCTGGCGGGGCTGCAAGCTGACGGAGGCCACCACCGCCGCCGGTCACTCCAGCCCCCGCGTCCCCCCCATACTCAGATGAAGGCCCTGGCTCAGAGGAACGCTTTTTTTATAACGCGACATAAACGTCAAAATAAAATATAAATAAGTGCATGAATAAGAGAGGAAGCTTCAAACCCAGCATAAATCACGATCTTGGCAGGTCATTTTTTCATATCTTCGTGTGGCATCTTTTTCCCATGGATAAACTCATCGGCATAAAATATGGACGGTTCTTAGGAAAGGACCACTTCTGAATTTAAAGGAAGGCGCAGCGAGGGCACCGCGGAGTCCCGGAGGCAGGCGCGTCTGAGAGGCCGCCCTTCCCCTGCCTCGCGGGAGTTTACAGCTTCGGCCAAAAAAAAAAAAAAGAAAAAAAGAAAAAAGAAAGGAAAGGAAAGCGTCACTTGAGGGCTGCGTCACTCTGGGCGTCTTGGGCCGGGCGGCAAACAGGGCCACCGGTGGCCGCTGGTTTGGAGCGGAGACCCGCTCCTCGGTGGGGACCCTGGGGACTCGGGGGGCTGGGGACAGCGTGGGGATCCAGCTCTGGGGGATAATCCAGAGAGGGCCGGACGCCACAGGGACCGGAACGAGGCTGGGGGCCGCAGGAACGCAGGGATGCCCCGGGAGGGGCGCCCGGCTGCTGGACGGGGCAAGGCGGCCGCCTCCCCGAGGGCTCGCAGCCGGGAGGGGCCCCACCCGCGCCACGGATGGGGATGCACGGCAGATGATGCCAGGCGGGGACGCCGGCCGGTCACGCAGCTCCCGGTCAGAACGAGAGAGGGCGACTCGTTGAACAAACCGGAAACCCAGGGACCGCCCGTGACAGTGTCAGACGCGGCGACCGGCCGGGGGCCCCATGGGAAACCAAGTCTGCAGCTGGGGTCGAAGCAGGGCTCGGCCGCCTTCCTGGAGGTGGCGGGCGGCCAGCTGCGTCCTGTCCCTGGGGAGGCGGGCAGGGACACCGATGGCTAACGGAGGGCGGGGAAGGGGGGAGCTGACCTCGTGGAACTTACCGTGAACAGACGTCGATGGCACGTCGGGAGACTCCTGGGGAGCACGTGGGGGCCCCCGGACCGTCCCTCACGCCGCGGGCTCCGTTTCCGGTGGTGCTGACAAGACGGGCGCGCGGAGCGGGCCACGAGGCTGCTCGGCAGGAGTGTCCCGCTGGCTGGGCACCTGCTTCCGCCGCCCAGTGCCATCTTCACGACCAAGCGCACACAGGGCTGGTGGCCTCCGTGTCACGGGGACTCGTTTCCGGGACGCGGGGTCTCCACGGGGAGCTGGGGACGGCACTGCCTGGCGTGTCCGCTGCTCCCCATCGCCTTCCTCCCGCGCCCTCGCTGGATCCCTGTTGCCTCATTTCCTGCCACCTGGTCCTCGGGAAAGAGGGGACACGGCAGCTACGAACGTAACTCGTTTCATCGATGTTCTAGATGCTCCATGAAAGATGACCCGCGTGACGTCTGTCACCTTCAGCGATGCATTATGTAACGGCAGCCTGTCCCATCGGACTCCCCGGCACCCACACGGTCTGCCCACTCGGCAGACGGGGGAGGGGCACCTGCACCCGGCTGACGGGGGTTGGGGGTGACGTCCGCCCGCCGGGCTTGCCCTGCCCGTCACGCCTGCTCACGTCACTCTCCGCTGCGACAGGCTGGGGCGGGCTGCGGGGCGCTGCCCTGGCAGCTCTCTCCTCTCTGGTTCTCTTCGTGGCTCTGCCCCAGACACCACGTGGGCCTCCGGACCCCATGCCTGCGAGGCTCGGTGGCAGCGAGGACTGAGGGGGCACACTGCCCAGGCCGGAGGCCGGTGACGTGTCGGCGACAGGGGCCGAGCTGACAGAGCCCCCCTCGCACGCACGTGTGTCATCAGCACCCGTCCTTCCCGCCACCATCGGGCCACTCACGGCCTCAAGAACCCCGGGGCCTCCAGCAGCCACGACGGAACACAAGCAAAGAAAACGAAGAAAGAGGCCCCCGGCGTCCTCCTAGCAGCCATGGAGTCCCGCTGTCCCCTCCGTTCTCACACGGGGTCGGAAACAGACCCAGACGCCCTCGCAAACGTCGCCACGCCCGGATGCAGCGTCTGGAGCCCCACGCGGTGTCTGGGGCAGGGTGGCCGCGGCCGTGCGCTCCGGTGGCCGCGGGGCCCAGCCCGAGAGCCCCACCTTTCCCGGGGACGTCGCAGTGACAAAGGGTTTCCTCCCGGCTGCCTCCAGCCTCCACCTGCCGCGCCACCTGAGAGCCCAGGGCGGCAGGTGGCCAGCGCCAGCCCTTCCCTGCGCCTTCGAGACTGTGCCATCCGGGGAGCCTCCGCCGTCCCCCGTTCAAAACGCTAATGCTCTTTTATAAACGTTGTTTCTCCTTTTCCCGGACACACGACGGTTGAACCACCTCGTGCCTCTCAGAGCCTTGCGCGCGGGGCTCGCTCCGGACGGCAGGGCGCCGACGCCGACGGATGCGTCTCCTTTCTCCCCGACGGCTCCCGGGGCCTCGCTTTGTAGGCCACGATCCGACCGGGCGCGAGTTGCCAACAGACGCAGCTCAACACTGCACCGGGTCTCGACGGCGTCTCCTGGGACGGTGGTGGCGCTGAGCCCCTGCAGTGTCGCCCGGCCATCTGTGCGCCTTCCTCACAGAAGCGTCTGTGCAAAGCCCTCGCCCGTTTCTAAGCCGCGCTGACCTTTTTTTCCCGCTGAGCTGTCGGCGCTTCTCACACGTCTGGGACACTCGCCCGGGGGGCGTCTCCACGAACAGAACGTTCACAAGCCGAGACGCCTCTTCCTTCCGTGGCTCCTGGAGTCTGGACGGCAACGTCCCCACTCTCAGAACAGACGGACGGACGCAGCCTCGTCCGGCAACTCTGTTCAACGGCGAGCGGACGACACTGCAGCGGGACGCGGCGGCCAGCTGAGCTGGACGAGCTCAGCCACCTGGCGCTCCTGCGCCTGGCGGAAGCGTCCACACAGCCGGAGGTGAATCCACCGAGGGGCACGCACGCTCCTGACGGAGGCGGGCTCGATGGGCCCAGGGCAGTGTCAGTGGATCTGAAGACACTAGGAAAATTCGGCATAGCATTAAAACACAATTTGCCCACAGTTTCGTCTGCTTTTAGATGGGACCCTGGAACCGTCTAGAAGACGCGTTATTCTGGCGTCTTACAAGGACGGGACACTGCGTTGCCTTCTTGGGGATCATGGGATTGAACGGCACCATCATCGTCTCCCCCGAGGACTAGACATCTGTGCCAGGCGGAGAATAATTCAGTATCATTTCTGTGATCGAAATGAAAACGATCACTCTGAAGACCGTCTTAATTTCCGTGCAGATATGCCCACTTGTTGAAATAGTAACCTGGGAGTAATGAATGCCCTGAGCGATTTCGCTGTCTTCTGCTGCCCGTTGAACTCGACCCCGCCGTGCAACGGACGTGTTATACATTTTTAAGTTTTGCTGCGCGGGGGACGTTTTAACGAGCCACACACAGCGGTGGCCTGTCAGTGGCGGGGGTGCAGTGGGGGATGTTTATCTCGCTGGCACAATCCGCAGCGCCGCTTGCCACCGCAGCCCAGACTAATTTCGCTCTGCGGTTTCCTGAATGAACAAGGCTTGTCTCCCGGCCTTCCAACGTGGGGCTCCCCGCTCCAATCTCACTGGACCGCCGGCCTCCCCTTCCCTAGGACCCCGGGATCTGGGCCACCGGGAGCCTCCAAGCCCCGTCTCCTGAATCAGGGACCGCTGCTCTGTCTTTGCTGTGGGGGTCAACACGTCTGTCTCTAATCCCATCGCACCCCTCCACCCCGTGGCGAGCACATCCTCCCTGCCCCCCATTTTTCTGCAAGCTCCAACACAGTCCCAGGGAGCCAGGACAGTAACCCCATCTGCCGAGACCTCCGTGCCAGTGCGCCATCACAGGCCGGCACATGGGCTGAGCGCCGGCTGGGCCACCGGGAACGTCACCCTCGATGCAGCCGCCCGCTCGAGATGTGACACCCTTCTCGAGGCATTGCGTCAGCCCTGGCAGACGCCGCCTGCCCAGGCTCAGAACGAAAGGCAGCAAAACGCCTAAGCTGGAGCCACGTAATCAATCGCATCCGGGACTCGCCGAGGGTTGGCCCTCATCCCTCCCGGGGACAGTTCTTCCAGAAAACCGGGGGAAAGGGAGAGAAGCAAAGGGTGGCAAGGAGCAGAGGAAAAGGGATGGGAGGAGAGGAATTTACATACGGGGCACCGGCCCGTAGATCCGGGCCCGGCCACGGGTCCTCCGTGTGCTGCAGATCCCCGCGCCCCTCCCCCACCCACCCCCACCCCCACCCTGCGGCCACCGCGCGGGGCCGATGGCTGGGCCACCCATCCCGTCTCCAGTGACTGACAGCAATCTGCGCCCGATGAAGTTGTAGCCTGATACCGCTCCACACCCAAGGTGCAAATCACCTCGTTTGAATACTCGCAGCCTGTGTCCTTTTAAATGATTTTTTTCCTCCCCATTGAAAGGACAGCCTTTGATGTGATCATATTAATTCCCTCCGTGCTGGAAGGAAGAGGCAGGGGGAGAGAAAAAGCTCCGAGAAGCGGAAATTAAATGAGTAATGCGCTGTCCGTCAATCTTTTAAGCCGAGGCCTTATTAACCGCTAATCATAGTGTCATTTTTGTCGCTCAGAGTAATAAATTTGATAGGGAGGGACGGGGATGTCTGGTGTTTACTTTTATTAGCTGTAAGCAGAAACAGTTGTGGGGATGTGGCTGCGTTACCGAGACGCGGGGCGTCTAAGTGGTTTCTGCTCAGCGGACGGCGCTGCTCTCCCCACCGGGGTCTGATTCCAGAATATTGAATAACCGGGCTGTCTGAAAAAAATGTTTGTTTTTTTTTTTTTTAGAAATTCTGTACGGACCTCCCCCAGGGTCCCCTCCCTGGAGCTTTAGCGGGGTGACACAGGGCATCGGATCCCATCCAGTTTGTCAGAGGAGGGAGGGGGAGACACTTCTCGAGAGGCCACTGGTGGTGGCCCGTTCACGCCACCAATTCGAAAGCCATCGGCTCTGCAGGATGCCGGGTCGACGGCCTCTCCCAGGCTGGAAGCCAAAGCGTTTCCCCACCGGCCAGTTATCCACAGAAGCAGGGCACACTCTCACTCGCACACGCGCGGTCTGTGCACACCCACGCACACCGAGTGTGCCGACACGTGCACGCGGCTCACGTCTCCGTGTTTCCACCCGCACGAGGTCGCAGCTCCTCTGACGGCTGAGCTGAGCATAACCGCGGCAGAGCCCGACAGGCCCCGCGCATCCCGGGGACCCCGCGCATCCCGGGGACCCCGCACATCCCGGGGACCCCGCGCACGGAGCCCCCTGGCCGCCAGGCCCCCGCCCTGCCACCGCAACTGACCCTGCAGCGCCTGACCAAGGCTGAGGGGGGCCTGACACTCAAGAGCCCCTCCCGGCTTCGCGGGGTGTCCCGGGGTCAGCCCGGAGCTCAGCGAGGCCCCACGGGAAGGACACTCTCCGCTCGAGCAGCCGGTGCCTCGGCGGCTACATGAGACGCGGGGTCCCGTCCCCTCCGCGCGCGACGTCCTCGCGCTGACGGGGCATCTCCACTGGACACCAGCAGCCGGGGTCCCCCGGCGCCACGCTGGAGGTGGCCAAGTTCACGGGTTTCCCGAGGGATCAGGGGCGCCCCCGCCCCTCCCGCCTCCGCGGGTTCCCCGGAGCCAGCCCCGCCCGCCCCCGCACCCCACTCTCCGTTCACGCGGCTTCACGCGCGCGGGCTGCTCCCTGAGGTTTATTATTGGTTGTTGATTGACTGTTTGATCGGGGGCAAGACCCACGCTGATACCTGCTTCCGCCCTCTGCACTGAACTGAACACACGCCCGCGGAGACGTCGCCTGGGGCAGGCGGGCCCCGAAGCGCAGCGCTTGGGGACACGTGTCCACCACGCCTGGTCGCACACGGACGACCCCGACAGGGGATGAGCCGTAGGCAGCAATCACGGCCGCACGGTCGTTCGTGGAGCCCCCATATCCAGCCCCCGAGCCTTTCAGAACCTGCAGCTGGGCGCCTAGCCTCACCCTGAAGGCTCAAGTGGCCTTAGATAAACTGTCACCCAGTAACAACTCTGGCTGAATGACAGGAGTCGTAAGACAAAGGATTGTCCAGAGTTAAACACAAATTCCATACACACCCTAACTACATCTTCCCCATTATTCATTCTCAAATTATTTACAAAATCGTAGTGGCAATTCGCATTTAAATGATACATTTCTTAAGAAGAGCTCTCCCTGATATGTGCGCGTGTGCGCGCACACACACGCATAAATCACAGCTAGTAATTCTGCACTAACACAAGAGTGAATTCATCATCTTCCCGCAGCACGCAGACGGCGATGGTGATTATTCACATTTTACCTGGCGGGACCCTTGGGCTCTGGAGAATGACAGGATTTGCCCAGATCGGCACCCTGTGTCCTTGGCAGATCCGGGAACGAGGGCGGGATGGCGGGTTCACCGTTCTGGGCTTCTGCTCTGAACTGTGTGGCCTCTCTGACCAGCGAGTTGAGCTGACCAATCATGTGCCACCGTTAAGCGCACCCCACAACTGGGCAGGAGAAGGCGCCCCCTGCACCCCGCGGAGGCACCCAGGCTGCGGGACCCCCGCCGGGCACCGCATCCTCCCCTCAGGCTGCTCCCCTCACGGGTGCCAGTTTCCAAGGGCCGGTGACATTCCTTCCTGTTGCTGATGTTCCCACTTTTCGGAGTGTAGGCGACCTGGATTGTGAAGGCGAGGACAGCGACCCCCCGCGCGGCGGGCCGCCTGCTCCAGCGGGGCAGCCCCGACCCAAGAAGCGCCACTTCTAAGCCCCGAGGAAGCCGCTGCCACCGACCTCTGCTCACCGCGTCCCCAGCACACGCTGCTCCCCGCTCGCCCTCCGGGCCGCACACGCAGCTCGTGTCCGCAGCCGTCTCTCCAACCCAGATCCCTTCCAAACGCTTCTCAGGGACGCGCGCCGTGTGGACTGGACTCCACGTGCTGCCGAGGGGGCATTCCATCCCGGGGCCGCATCTGCGTGTCTGGGATCAGCCTGCGGCAGGTGCGCGCGGCAGGTGCGCGCGGCAGGTGCGCGCGGCAGGGGCGCGCGGCAGGTGCGCGCGGCAGGGGCGCGCGGCAGGTGCGCGCGGCAGGTGCGCGCGGCAGGTGCGCGGGACAGGTGCGCGCGGCAGGTGCGCGCGGCAGGTGCGCGCGGCAGGTGCGTGCGGCAGGTGCGCGCGGCAGGTGCGCGGGACAGGTGCGCGGAGCCGGGTCGCAGCGCGCGCATTCTAGTCTAGTCTCATGTATTCTCGCACATTCTGATTCAGGAGTGACGTGGGACCCCGAGGAGGCGGCCGGGCGTGCTGACTTCCACCTGGTTTTGGAGGCGGACGGTGAATAACACCTTCTAGAACCCGATTCGGGACGAGCTAATCAGACGGCAGAGCACGGCGCAGAAACAGTTACAGCCACAGAGCGATGTTGACCCTCGTTCCCGCGAGACGTGGAAATCCTACGTTACTTCTTAAATTTTTAATAAAATAGATCCTTGCTTCTTTCAAAAACCCGAGACAATTTCAGTGAAATTATAGAAATGTATGTAAACATTAAATCACACAAGCTCCATGAACAGCGTCAAATAATTATCTGATCCCTCGATGATAAAACATTTTTTGAGGAAGAAAACCAGTAATATGTCTCAGAGAATAAAAAGACTACATTCGAGACACCTATAGGGCAATGATAAAATTAAAAGAGAAAAGTATGCAAACATCTCTGTAACAGGTATGAAGATAGCCATATACTTATTACAAAAAAAAAAGCTTTAAGGTACTTATATGAATATAAAATGAAGAAAATACAAATTTTACAGGTGAGAAAGAGAAAAGTCATAATAACCATAAAAATAGTTTAGTATTGCTAGCAATATAGCTAGTAAAATCGAAACAATAATACAATATCTTACAACTTATCAAATTAATAAAGCATAAACATTATAATACTCAATTGGAAGTTTTGGGCAAAAACCTCTTTTAGAGATTGTGGTAGAAGTAAAAATTGAAGTTATAACATCAATTTAGCAATGTGTTCAAAAGTTATCTTATTAAAAATTTATACATAAATAAGTAGAACCAGTAATTCTACTTATAAACATATAGCCAATGGAAATAATTAACACAAAATTTATATATTATGATTTTATTGGAGCATTATTTGTATAGGAGAGTTGAAAACTATAAATAGACAAAAATGAGAAAAGAATTACATGGTACAATTGAAAAAGTGAACATTTCAATGATATTTTCCAAGAAAATTTTAATAACCCAGTATAACGGTGAAAAGTAGTAAGATACAGTTTCGAAAAGTTATTCCCCACAGTGAAAACCTCATTTTTAAAAGTTGAAACTATTTTTTAAAGATCTCCTAAGGAGATATTTAGCATGAAAAAAAAAATACAGCTTTGGGATAAATTGAAGAAGCAAAGGAATTGCCTGTTGAAATACCGGTTTTGTTTGTTTGTTTGTTTGGTTGGTTTCTGTTTTGCTTTGCTTTTCAGAAATGCTCATGGCCGCTTCCCTGATCTAGGCGCTGTGTGTTAGGGGCGATAATTTTATTAGTGTCTCTGAAGATGAGAAAATGACGCAGTCGAGATCAGGAAGATGGGCGTTACAGTTACTGCCCGTGTAGTTTGAGTTTGGCACTGTGCTACTCTCTGAAGTGATGGCATCTCAGTGAGACTTCACGCCTTCCTGAGTCAGGCATTATCATTCAAATCTCAAATGCGCCAGCGCGAACTCCAGGTGCCCAGCCGGGCGGCCTCACGCCCTTGTCCACCTGGACTCCCCGTCCCTTATGCGCCTGCCACGTGTTTCCAGGTGTGACCTGTCGCTTCATTTCACAGGATTCTTAGAGAAAAAAAATTTATTTTAACATGCTGACGTCACCAATGAGACAAATCAGAAAACATAATCCAACAAGCGAAAGCAGAGGCTTTGTGGGTAGAAGAATCAGCAGCATGTGAGCCCTGCTCACTGGCGGCCCCCCGAAAATGTACGTCAGGTGACGTGCCCAAGAGTGCCACCGCATGATGCTGTCACAGCGGCGGCCATGTGGACGCCCTGGGGACTCGGCTGGGTTTCCCAAGGACGGAGAGACAAAGAGAGAGAGACGGAGAGAGGGACAGAGACATCGGCAGAGGAGAATCACACATTCTGAATTACACGCCACCCCCCCCCCTGCCATTCCACGGTGTCGCGTCTGACCGGAGCGCCCAGCCAAGCGCCTCGAAAGTGGGAACCTGGTTTCATTCCATACCCGGCACGTAGGGCCGAGCGTGTGCTCACGGCCGCTCAGGGGAGGGAGGGTGTGCAGGTGTAAGGACCGAGCTGTAGAGGACGGCCGTGCCGGACATAGCTACGATTTTGCAGCGACATGTGTCACATCATGTGCATGGAAGCTGCCACTGACACTTCCTTGGAAACTAGACGCTCAAAAAAAAATGATAACTTTTCCTCCTGGGGACATCACGTGTCCCACATAGCCGTAAGCGCAAGGGACCCCGCGTGACAGGGCAGCCACAGCTGTCTCCCCGGGGGCCGCGACTCCACGGACCAAGGGGGTGAAATTTCCTCGTGTTCACCGCGGATGGGCAGCCGTGAGGGTGTCCTGCCCGCAGGACAAGGCCTCCCTTCTCAGGCGTCTAAGTCCCACCTGCCGGTTCCTCGCCCTGGGGCGTCTGTCCGCTCACACCTGCGGCCCCGCTAGAGCCGCCACCAAGGTGAGCCGTGGCATCTTCCCTTTCTCGGCTGCGAATCAGGGTTTCCATCCAAATCCAACATTCGTCAACACATTTTCCCTCTGCATTTACTTGTATTTAATTAATGTTCTTCATACACGCGACCTTAACTAAGCAAGTGCTAACACCTCTAGATGTGACACAGCTTAAACCAGCGGACTCCGCCAAGAAGTCTCGTCTCCATTCTACAGTTTCTCTCTCTCCTTCCCCCCTTCTTCTCCTCCTGCCCCTATCTCTCCCCACCTCCCCCCGGCCCTGCACTCAAACCACCAGCTCGCGCTCAGCTGTCCTTTCCAAGGGAAGAGCTGACAGCCCTTCCCTGAAAACCGGGTTAGCACCATAAAAACGCAACTATTTGAAAAGAAGTTCTTCCTTTAGCGCTCAGCAGTTAAGTCTGCTCGTCTCCTCCGCTTTCTGCACGTGGCGTCGAGGTGGCTTTGCGTCAGCAGCCCCCTCGAAGGCGCCCTGCTCGGTGACACACACACCGCGATGCTCGGTGACACACACACACAGCGACACCCGCTCGGGCTCATTCTAAATGCGCGAGGCCAGGGAGCCGCTCTGCCCAACAGTCCCTCAGACATAACGCTCTCCCTTCGCAGGGGCCCGTTTCCAAAAGGAGCAAAATGACTCAAAGGACAAGAAAAAAAAAAAAGAAGCAAAACGAATCTCAAGATCGACACCAGGGAAAACGGACGCTGAGCCACACCAAAGGGAAGTGTGTCAACCATTTAGAGAACCGGGCGTCTCTACGGGAGCGAGAACCGACCCTGGAGAGGACAGAGAAGCTCGGCCTTCCTTTGAGGTTTGTGGCTTTTGCTGACTTGAACTTGGCCGTGACCCACTCATCAGCCAAGACCCGGGGACAAAGGAGCAGTCCAGTCACAGTTGGATCCTGTCAGTCTTCAGATTCTGATTTATTAAATAAACGCTGATCATTTTCAACGTTGTTTACATAGAATGTTCTTTTTTTCTTTACTATTTATTATAGAACGAATTGTCGGAGTGTTAAGAATTGCCCAGATGGAAGGAGATTTAACTTTGGATGGTGAATACACGATGCAATGTACATCTGATGGATTGTATCATTGAAACCTATTTGATTTTATGAACAAATGTCACCCCAAGAATTTTAATTAAAAAAAAAAAGAGAGAGAGAGAGAATTACCCAGGCTATAATTTTCTAAAATCTATGTGTTTGACATGCATATATGTAATTTTTTGCTTAAGAATGTTTAAGTAAATAGAAATAAAATAAATCCACGTACTTAGGTAGCATAGATTAAAAACTAAAAGAGAGACGAATAATATAAAAATAATTGTAGATTTGGCAAGGTACGGTTATGACGTTCTTAATAAGTATAAAATTTAAGATTCTAGCTGCAAGTTCTGTCATCCCAAACTGAAAAATAATATTGTATGTTTGGGTTGCTTTTCCTAATATATGATATTGTGTAATGGAGATGTTCAAATAAATCCGTCTAGGACCGTTACCCCCACCAGGTCCGAGGTAGACCAGAAAACGGGTGACAGGACTGCTTTCTGACAAGCCCACCGTTTGTGGGTCCTGCCACCTACCCCGTGTGGCATTAGCTTAACCTCACAGCGCCCTTTCATGGGGCAAACAGTAGTACTCGCATTCGGGGACAGACTTGGAGACATTTTGGAACTTCTCAGATCCTGAGGACTCAGTCCTTAACCACGCCCCCACACCCCACACCCCACACCCCCACCCCTGCACAAGTCCTCCTGTGGTCCCGCCCCCGGCCGCTCAGGGGCTGTCCTGGGAACCGTGGACGCATAGACACACACGGTCCTCTGTGCCCTTGCTTAGTGTATACATCGTTTGAAACTTTTCCACAAAATTAATCTACTCCTTTAGAAATGGTTTAATGAGTCTCCGAAGACTTTTGAGCAAATCTCGATAAGCTATTGATGGAAAGAGAAGCTAAATTCTATGCTCTCTTGGCCAGGGAGGGAACCAGAAAGCTTGGAAATGGCTGTGGAATCACACAATATGAGCAAAACTGATCGAAAATGGAAAACAGAATTCAATATCCTCGGTGCACGGTGAGTCCTTCGGAAACTATTTGCAAGGCTGTTATAAAACATTAAAATAACGTTAGATGCCAAGGATGGAGGTTTTGCCGAGAAGAATCTAGCCATGGATGAAAATATTCATCCCACTTCACCGTCCATTCAATGGAAATTCAATGAAAACAAAATCTGTTCAATATTGTAGCATTTTATAGACAAAATAATTAGCTCATTAGAGAGCGGTTTTCTCCCCAGCTTTCCTGGGGTTGGCGCTGAACGCCCCCTACCTGAACCAGCTGGAAGGGAAGGGCGCTGTAGCTGGTGACGAGAAGGGCTAGATATGTTTACAGCACAAGGAGGGTGCGCTGTGCACGCGCAGAGGCCGGCTCTCAGACACCCCAGGGTGCTGCCACCTTCCGTCTGAACGCTGGGGGAAACATAGGCACAGAGAGGATGGGACATGAGCGTGAGGCCGGCGGAGAAGCACGAGCAAAGGACGAGCGTGTGCGGGCTGGGACACACACACACACACACACACACACACACACGCACGAGCTGCGGGCAGAGTGCGGAGCGCGGGTCTCGGAGCGGGTGCCATGTCCAGACGTGAATGAACACCGCGGGAGTGTGTACGGGAACACGGGTTCTGAAAGGCAGGCTGCAAAGCATTCCGTGATTTTTGGGTAGAACGTAAGAAAGAAGGAGGGTAAGCTTTTCTCATTGGCCGGATGTTATTCCCCACGATGGAAACCCAGGAAAAGCAGCCAGAAAGATCATACATTGTGTGTGTTGGGTGGATTGAGAGTTAGAGATTTTATTCCATAATGGTGTTTGTTTAGGAAGCAGAATCAGTGACATAATTTAACATAATTCTCGACATTGACTTAATATGTCCCTTCAATAGCAACGGTTCTAGAAATCCTTTGTGCCAGGAAATATTGTCGAGCCAAAAGCAAATTAATAGGATCTAAGTTTGGGCCAAGTAAATGATTGTTTAGTCTTTGCTAAGTAGGAATTGAAAGATCTGAGTGGATCTTTTATAGATGGAGTCAGTCTGGCAAATAAACGCTCGATTTTGGCATTTCAAGTACCACGTTCGGGATTTATAAATGGGTGCGACTCTGCCTTCCGTGATGTATTATGATAAGGCTGTCCCCTTAATGCAACCGATGTCATCAGGCCATCTGTCTTGGGTGGTTTGACGAGATCGCCGTCCAGTATACTGTGTAATGATGAAATCTAGAATCTAGCTTTTAAAGCCTTCGGATGAGAATGACCACAAATATTCCATTTTGGGGGGGATGTATTAAAACATTTTGAAATCCAAGATGCATGAGAAACCCAGCCTTGAGCAATGTTAATTGCTGCACTCTCGGCAAATAGAGATATCTCGTTTTAAGATAAATGCTTTCAAGGGCTGGCGAAGCGAGTCTTGAGCCTCCTTGAACTTCATGGCGCTCTTACAAATAAACATTGTAGGAAGCGAACTGTCAATAGATTAAAAACACATGGCCAAATTGTCCTTAAAACACACAGAACGTTGAAAATAAAATACGTTCAGCAAAATACGTTTTAAATTTGACGGACCGCTCCTCACACAAAGTACGGGATATTGAAGGATGCAGACCATAAATAAGTTTTCACACTCAACACTCCGAGTTTCAGAAAAGCGAATTAATGAGTCGGCGATGACCATGAGATGGCATCAGACATCTTTCTGAAACATCATGCCTCAGACTCTCTCGTACCAGTTGGCATAGCTGGGTGTTTATATACAGCACGTCTGCTAGTCATTTCTCAAGGACTCTTTGGAAGAGGAGACGTTAATGGCAATTATTTTTCTCCTATATGGAATTTTTTTTTACCATAATAATTTAATCGATGATGAAATATAGCATCCTAAGAGATGAGATAGTTTGTCGCCTTAATCTGTCCAGGATAAGCGCCAAGGATTCAAGATCGCAAAATACTGTATAAGGCATTATGAGATTATAAATAAGAAAAAATAGCTTCTCCAAGAGTTTAAGAGTAAACAGACATACACACTCCTAGGAAAAATACTGAAACTCCAAGCCCACCGAAAGCATTCCCGCTGATGCACGATACGTGTGACCCTCACACCTGTCACTCGTCCTGTCTCCTGACTTCAGCCTTGTCATTAACGGTGCCCACACCCTAAGCACCCTTTACAGACAGGGCTTAGCTCCTCGCCAGCACAGGGAGAGAAAGGGGACGGCCGGCACAGTTATGAAATGTTAATGATATTACTGCAAAGCAAATTCCAATTATCACACCCAGCTCTAATGATCACTCAGCATATTTAAGTTTTATTGGCTCGCCTTCCCTCTCTCAAGAGTCTTCATCCTGATAATTTGATGTCCTGTGAAAGCTTTCATATGTCTTTATTAATGGTATATACTGAGCAATTTATTTTATTTACAGACAAGAATGCATTTAGTATATGAGCTCTGTGCGCAGACGGGTAACTCACGCGTGGTGTCTTTTCTGGAAAACCGAGAACCACCCACCCCCAACGTCCATTCCCCCCCGAGAAGCAGGTGGGCTACCAAGCCAGGGGGCCGGGTTTCCTCCTGGTCCAGAAAAGCCCCAGCAAACAGCACCGCGTTCTGGCCTAAGCAGTGCCCCAAAAGGTGGGACGGCCGCGAGGCATGAAAACGAAAGGGATGTGGACCCGAGCGAAGCCACGGGCCCCCGAGAAGCCACAAGCTCCCGCACGGCAGACGCGCCTTCCCGACGCTCACCTTTGAAAACCACAGATTTGGGGGGTCCTCGGTGGCTGTCGGCACGTGTTAACGCCGCCCGGCCTCGCTTGTGAGGTCTGCTGTGGGGTGCTCCTCCCGGCCATGCAGGTGGCCGCTGCGGTCACATTTTGCCGCCGACCGCGCGGTGGCTGCAGGTGGCTGTGTGTCCAGGACCGCGTGCACGTTGGGGATCGTGGGGCACAGCGGGACCCCAGCCCCTCGCTCTGCGCCTCCATCCGGCCGCATGGCGTGTAGACAGCCTGAAATCCTGGACACTTGCTTCTTAAATAGGTGACTTCTGTAACTGCATTTTCCCCCCCTCCTAAAATGAAACATACATACATACACTATGAATTGTTTATTCAAAAGTCACCTAATAACATTTAAAAGATGAATTCAGTGTCCTCCGTGTCTAACCTGCAGATCCGACAGTGTCTGTAGTATCGATTTAATCCTGCTTTTTAGATAGACAGGTTGACAGAGACAGGCTCAGATTGCAAGGTCGCCAGCAGAAGGTGTCCTATTCACACTATAATCCACAGACACCAAAAAAAAAAAAGGCTTGAAAGGAGAGTGAAAACACAAACATGATACGTTGATTAAAATAACTCAGTCTAATATCATATCGATGAAAATTAAGACATGGAGAGGAGAGAAAGAGAGGTCAGCAAATAAGAATGCTCATCTTCTGTATAGTACGTACTATTTTATCCTTCACGTTAATGGTTTAAAACAAATAACTCAGAGGCATCTTTTAGTGTCATAGTTAGGATTTTACCTTTGACATCACGAGGGACCAAAACAGCAAAGAAAGGATAGTCTAAAAAATAAACGAATAAGCTGTACAAGAAAGTAATCATTCAAATGATCGGTTATGAGTATGGATGCAAAAGAAATAAACAACTACATTAAAAAATAAATTAAGCACAATTAAAAGCAGTTTATAAGGGGAAAGCCAAAAATTAAAAAAATATAGAAGAGTTAAAAATAAAAGAACGAATATGTATATTAGCAAACAGAGTCATACTATCAGTACCAGATAAAGTAGAATTCAACATTGAAACATCTAAACGGTACAAAATAATAATTTCATATAAGATGGTGAGCAACACTTCACTGAACTTTACAGGCAAATGGTATTAAAAACACATGAAGGAAAACAGTTTGAAATGTTGAGAAAACGATCGTTTTTTGTGTATCAATACTTGTGAGAGATAGATAACATGATATGCACAGAGCTCTAGATTACAGAAATAACGAAGAAGTAATTAAATTCAGATATTTGCTGAAGCGATATTCACACAGAGCAGAATGAAGAGTTGGTAGGTGTACAATTAAATGGGTTTTACACACGCAGCAGGCTGTGCAACCCACACCCTCGTCAAGAGTCAGACCATTTCTAGGAGCTCAGAAATCTCCGTGCTCCCCACTCAGCCCGTAGGCGGCCACTTGTATATATATACATTTATACGCATCTATGTATATAGTCACATAGAATGTGTCTATATAATTTTATCTTGGCTAAATGGGTAGGGGTGGAATTCCTGGATTATAGAATCGTCGTAAACTCAACGTTAGTGGCTATCACCAATACTATGGCAAAGTGATTAAGACACGTACCAGATTCTCGTTGGCCAAGTGTGATAAGCGTATACTCATGAGCTTTTTGGACATTTTACCCATCTCTTTTGTTAAGAGAATGTTCCAGCTGCACACCTGTTTCGTGTCGGTTTCTCGGTTGTTTATTTTGATCTGTGAATATGGATATATATGAATACAGAGATACGATATGGATATATGTAGTTTGACTATTTTCTCCTTATCTGTGATGGATCATTTCATTTCCCCAGAAATATCTCTTCATGAGAGCAAGTTTTTAATGTGAAGAATTTCAATGATCAATTTGCTTTTCTTTTATGGTTCTTTTGTTTCTTTTCTGAGAAATATTGGCCTACCACCGAATTCATACAAAATATTATCCTATTATGTACTTGAAAATCTTCATAGTTTTATTTCTCATTTTCTTACAGGTTTCCTATTTATACAGATGACACATGGGGGCAGCAGGAGAAACACAAGTAGTCACATACAAGGGACACCCCGTAAGGCAGTCAGCTGACTTCTCAGCAAAAACTTTAGAGGCCAGCAGGGAATGACAGGATGTATTGAATGTGCTATAAGAACATACAACCCAGAATATCGTATCCAGCACGGTGAGCCTCTGAAGCAAAGAAGAGAGAGTTTCCCACACAGAAACGGAAGAACTTTATCACCACGAAACTGACTTTACGGGAAATGTTTGAAGGAATTCTTGGAGCAGGAAGAAAAGCGATAACTAGAAATTTAAAAAGTATATATAAAAGAAAATAGCTCTCGGATAAAGGCAAGGATATAGTAAAAGCAGTGAATCGGCCACTTGAAATGCCAGCGTGAAGGTTAAAAGACAAAAACAGCAAAATCAAATACAACGGCAGTAAATAGGGGAGACACGAACAAATGCATCTGAATAAGATGTGGAAACCATGAAATGTGAAGGGGAGTAAAAATGTAATGTTTTTAGGAAGTGTTCAAACTTAAACCCCTATCTACTTACATAGACGGATTATATAACTCATGGTAACCACAAGCCAAACACCTACAAAAGAGACGCAAAAAGTAAGAGAAAGAAACCAAAAGATAACACAGAAGAAAACTAGCAAACACCAAAGCAAGAAATCAAGAGAAAGAAAAAAAAGAACAGAGAACTACAGAAACAACCCACAAAATTAACAAAATGGCATTAAGGGCACGCCGATCCGTGATTGCTTTAAACGTAAATGGACTAAATGCTCTAATCGAATGACATAGGTTGGGAGAAAGGAAGGAAATATGGCCACTTGAGACAACACAGATATAAATGGAGAGCGTTACGCTAAGTAAAATAAGTAAGACAAAGAAAGACAGATACCTTGTGATTTCAATCACACGTGGGATTGGAAAAAAAATGAATAAATAAGCAAGCAAAACAAAACGTAAATAGACTCCTAAATGCAGTGAAGAAACTGATGCCAGAGGCTGGGCATGGGGTGGGTGACAAGTGAAGGGGACTGAGGCCCAAACGTCCAGTTGTTTAGTAAACAAGTCACAGGGAGCTAAGGCACGGGCATGTGTGTTTCAGGGACAGGTGACAGCGGCTCTCGCTCGACCTGCCCATCACATCCTCTCCGCGGCAGTCGCGGTCGGGACGCCGTGAACCTGTGGGCATCGCCGTGCTCGCCTGCTGGGGGCTGCTCGCCAGGCTCGTCCATGGCCTGTCTGTGTTGTATTTGGGGGGACGATGTCGCCGTGTGCAGCTCCCCTTACAGTGCGGGAAGTTTTGCCCCACCCCCTCAGGACTGAATGTCCACGTAAATTATTCGGAATTCTCCTGAGCAGATTTTTTTATTACTTCCCATTTATTTACCTGTTTGTTCACTGACTGACTTATCCATTCATTCTGCTCTTCCCAGTTGGCACCTGTCACCTAGCAACATGGATTTACGACCCCCCCCATGCTTCGTGACACTTGCCAGCTCATTTCTTTTCATCGCTAATATTTTGTTAACGTCACCGCACGTACCACCAATGGCTGGTTCGTTCTACTGAAAGACGTCTTAGCTGCTGTCGGTTTCTGCCAGTTGTGTGTAGAGCCGCTGTAAACATCCCTCTGCTGGGTTTTGCGTGAAAGTAGAATTCTCTTAAATATTTCACTCCCTCTCGCTTGCACGGTTTCATACAAGGAGTTTGCTAGAATTTTACTTTTATTTCTCTCCAAGTAAAGTGGGTCTTCCATTCCCCATCGGTTTATTTTAAGATTTTCCGTCTTTCTTTTGCAGTTTGAAAATCACTTACGTGTGTGTGTGTGTGTGTGTGTGTGTGTGTGTGTGTGTGTGTGTGTGTGTGTGTGTTTGGAACTTTCCTGTACCGATGGCTCCAGGGTTAGCGCAGATTCGGTGCAGGAGATAGGCAGCCCTGTGTCTGTTAGTATTTGATTTGCTTTTACACCATGTGATTTAAATAATAAACTGAACAAGAACTGAAGACATTGTTGGTGACTGTCTCCCCATCTTTCAGGCCAGGACACCGGTTGTAAGAACCAGAAGCGTGAGCTCTGGAATCTCATTGTCCCTCTCTTAGATCAGCGTGCGACTGGCAGCTTTGTCCATCACTGTAACATAAAGCTGTTACATTATCCTTCATCGACGCTGACACTCAAGTCAGTCCACCTACGAAACGTTAGCGATGAGAGGTACAAATCGAGCAGAAAGCGCTGTCTTCAGGGGCCTGCTATCCAGGCCAGGGTGTGGCTTCGTGCTCACGGCAATGGGTCACCGTGTAACATACGTGACAATTTTAAAAGTAAAACGATGTCAGTAAAATAAAAATAGAAACAAAAAGAATACACATAGATAAACATAAAAATTAACAAGCAAAGCCGGGCCCTCCCCCGCCAGCTTCTTCCCTCTCCATCAGCTCGTGCCGTTGGTCCTTCTGTCTGAACAAGACCCAGCCGATGTGCGAGGCGGGTGGGACCCCCGCGTCACGGGACCGCGGTTCGGCGCGCCCGGCTCTCCCAGCCAGCGGGTGCCGCCGCGAACTGTGTCCCACGACGGGGAGAAACGAGAGTCAGAGAAGCAGCCCCCCGAGCTGCACCTCCTGCCTCTGCTCTGCTCCCCGGGTTCAGACAAGACGTGTCTTACCCCGCTCACGGTGCCATCTCTTGAGGCTGCGTTCCATTCCCATGTGCGGGGACGACCCTGGGAATTTAAAACATGGAGCCAGTTAGAGCCCCCTGCGCACACTGCAGCAAAGCCAAAGCATTTTAAGATATCTGGACTTACACACACACGTGCACACGCACACACGCACACACACACACACACACAGAACGTGCACACATGCGCATGCACACAGACACACACAACATGCACACATGCACATACGCACATGCACGTGCACATACGCACACAACTGCATGCACATGCACGCACAAACACACATGCATACACACAGACACACAACATGCACACACACATACACACATATACATACAAATGCACACACACAAATGCACACATGCACACAGACACAACATGCACACATGCACATGTTCACGTGCCCGTACACGCACACCTGCATGCACATGCACGCACAAACACACATACACAGAGACACAGAACGTGCACACATGCACATGCACACATGCACGCAAATGCACACATGCACACAGATACACACAACATGCACACGTGCACACACACATGTGCACGTGCACATACACACACGCCTGCACGCACATGCACACACAAACACACATGCATACACACAGACACAGGCACACAACATGCACGCACACAAATATACACACACACACACATACACACATACACACACACAAAATTGAATCCCAAAAGTTTGCCAGGTTAAAAGACTAAAACTGTACAGTTTCTTAGCTGTGACGTGCCACGATTTTTTCAGCCATACAATGGTGATGAAAACAGCCTTTGCTACGGGGACCGCGCTAACAACGAGTACTTGTGACAGGGGCACGCAGCCTCGTCTGTGCTTGGAACTGTTGGCCGTGATTATTAAGAGTATAAATATTTTTTAAGATGAAATTTTATTGATTAATTGCCGAACTATAAATATACTTATTGGTGCTTTCATCAAGTTTCTAAAGCAGTGCACTAAACAACCAAACACTTCGTATAGATTAACGCATTTCATTTAAAGCAATAAACACGTCACTCCGAATTTCAGCCCATTTTTAAATTGAGAATCATCCTTGGTCTTTCAGGTTTTAGGAGGGGTTATAATGCTTATTTCCATTCAAAAATTACGGTTTCACTATCAAAGGCGCCAAATGTCCCTAAAACGAATGATCTTGATGAAAATCTTCCTAGTAAGTTACGTATTCTTATTCGTTCCATTAAAACCGTAAGCTCTGCTATAAATTGTTCTCATCCCTTTTCTACTCACACGCTTCGTAAAAAAGATTATTAGTGTTGGGCTGTAAAAAATGGCCTTTTTTATGTCAACGCTGGCAAATGTACGTAGTTTAACCGAATGTGTAATGCATAACATCCTTTTCTTTTTTAACTTAATCATCGGCATGTCCAAAATTCACATTTTACGGGCCGTTTGAAAGTTAGGACGCTCCGAGCGAGCTGCAAAGAGTCCGCCACGGTATGTGTCACTCGGGGTAGCCGCCTCGTTTAGGGCGGAATGAAATATTTATGCTGGACCCAATAAAGAAGCCATGTAATAGCGAATTCCCATAGCTGGGGACATTCCTGTCACCGCGGGCACCGGTGAAACCGCTCTGGCCTAATTTCATCTGACTTCGGATGTGTGTACATCACAGGAAAATGCGACCGGACTCCAGACGGAGAAAATCAGCCAAGACAGGAAATCGTTGCGAATCGGAGCCTTATCAATATTTCACGAGGCGAAGACTGAACGTCCGACTGCTCCAGACACGGGAAGCTCTTCTCGGAAAGACTTCGCACGGGGATTGGGGCGTTTTCCTCGACGCTGTTAAACACCAAGAATTTAATTGAGGCCTGGAATCCAGTGCTTGTACACGGCTCTGCTGTGTGAACTTAAACTTGGGTGTTGGGAGCCCGCGTGCCCGGGCGGGAGACGGGTGAGTGGACTGGGAGACCATCTAGCTCGTGCGCTAACCCTGGCCCACAGGGGTCGCACGGGGAGTCAGCCAGAGCTGCTCTCGCTCTTGTCACCAGCTGCGGCCGTGATCTACCGCCCACCCCACAGCGCCGGCCACCGTCTCCATGCCCCCGACGCGAGGGTGACAGCTATTTCTCCTGGCATGCTTCTGTGTGTACCTCAGCATGCCCACGGGGATGTTGAGCTTGAAAAGTTTGCGATTTTTAAAATCGTATCATCCACTTACAGAACAAGACACAGACACAGAGAGTCAGTCGCCTTAACTATTACGTCTCAGAGTTAAACCCAGACCCTACACGGAGCGGATTCCCGATGTGACAGCCTTTGGCCGTCACCAAGAAATGCCGTTCGCTGCAGCAGGCTTTGGAGGGGCCACTCTCTGTCCCGTGATAAATGTCCCTTGGATGGAGGTGAATCGACCAAGGAAAATAAACGAAACACAGCAATTAGGGTTCGGCTTCGTCCTTCGCGTCAACGGAGCGAACGGTGATGAATGCGGCCGCCCCTGCGTGTGCGTGGCTTCTGTTTTGCTTTGCCGGTGGAGCTTTTGCCTTGAGGGAGAAAGAAGAAAGGCGAGTGTTTATGAAGAAAGTCAGGCCTGCTAAAATGAACATGTTCTGGGCAGAAACGTGTGCTCAATTTAGAGCACTTAAAATTAAAAAAAAAAATCGTAATTACCTATGAGATTGAATCTCCTTCCCTCCCTCTCTGTCTGTCTCAATCTCTGTTTCTCACACACACACACACACACACACACACACACACTCACAGAGACTCACCTACTCACTCATACTCACACACTCTCACTCACACACACATATACGCACTCACACTCACTCGCACTCACACACACTCTCACACAAACTCGCACTCACTCACACACACACACACATACTCACCCACTCACACTCACTCGCACTCACACACTCTCACACAAATTCGCACTCACTCTCACACACACACATACTCACCCACTCACACTCGCACTCACACACTCATACACACACACACACACACACACACACACACACTTTCTCACACACACACAGCTGGCTTCTCTCTCCCAGTCTTGGACATACTAAAATGTCCTCTATTCTAAAAACGTTCCCCTCGCCTCAAATGCAGCCGACAGGCCCATCGCGCCCTCGCTCCCTCTTCCCATTCACGCTCCCCCCAGAGGCGTTTGGATGCACACGGCCCCCCTCTCGTCAGCTCGGGTCCCCCTTGCTCTGCACTGAGTCCCCCACTCCACTGCGCTGTCTTCAGCTGAGGCCGTTGCTGCCTCTTTCTCGAATTGAAAGGTCACGTTTTAGTCCTTACCTTACGAACCAACCCCACGCCCACCCCACGCCTTTTCTCACCCTCCCTTCTGAGAAATGCTCACCTCCCGGGGTCTCCGTGGCACCCCCCCCCCCCCCCCCCCCCCCCCCCCCCCCCCCCCCCCCCCCCCCCCCCCCCCCCCCCACCCCCCCCGC
>PVKZ01005537.1:0-24003 GCA_004027375.1 Macroglossus sobrinus | reverse complement strand
CCCCCTCCCTCCCCCTGCCTCGCAGTATCTGTCAGTGAACACACGGCGGCCGATGTCCGCTCTCTACCCGTGCGGGACCACGACACAGAGGCGACAGCGGTCACAGCGGTGAGCCCCGCTCAAGGTGTCCGCTGGCCCCCACCCCCCGCACAGACCAGGAGCTAGCGCTGAGCCCGCCTGGGGGCGGCGGGACCCCGCAGAGTGCCTGCGCCCGCTCCTCCTGCCCCGGTGCCGGGGTGACACAGACCAGCGCCCCGTTGAGCGAAGTGCACGCGCACACACTCACGCACGCACGCACGGGCACTCACAGGGGCCGTTGCCGGGGCAAAATCATCCCCTGCTTAACTCTTAGATAAAAAAACGTCTATTTACATCTGTATGCATCCCCAGGGCTATCCCGTCCTCGGAAATGTCAAGCTAAATCTTGTTGTAGAAAAAATAAGGCTTTCAAAAAACACAAATAGGTGTTAAGACAGAAAATTAACTCCTGCTCTCGGGAAGCTCGTGGCAGGGCGCTGCCGTCCCGTCCGTGAACACCCGTGAGTCGGCGTCATCGCCCGCCTGCCTCGGCCTCGGCGGGCCCTTCACACGCCCGCTCCTGCGTGCCGGGGAAGGGAGGGTACGAACGCCGAAGCCCTTGCTTTATCGTCTTAAAAAAAATAAAATAAAATAAGAAAGGCTCGCACAGGACAACATGAACACAAACCACAAGGCATTTCGTAGGAAAGTAAAGGAGCCTTTTCTACAACTCACATCTCAGCGTTACCGGGAGAGGTTTTCCCACCGACGGAAATGTTCAGATTCTCTCGAGCAGCTCTACTGCCCCGAATCCAGAACTTATCCTTCGAGTGAGAGGAACAAACTGGCTTAACCGTCAACCGTTTGCTGCCGGATGAATTGACAGAATACTGCAGCAGGCGAGGATCACGCATTTGGAGAGGAAAAGCGGTTTATTCGAAAGCTGCCTCGTGACAGCTGTTAGGATGCCAGGCAGAGAGCTGGCACGCACCCCTCTGCGCCCCTCAGCCTGTCCCCCTGCACCCCCGCCTTGTCAGGAGGCAAAGCCCTGATGCCCACGCTCCCCGCTCCGCCCTCACCTTCAGCCCCGGCCTTCACCGGGCATCAGAGGTGGCTCGCTCTTGCTAAGACGCCGCTGTCTTACTCCGGGGATACCTGCGTGTCCAGAGCTGTCAGGATTTTAAGCAAAGCTGTGCCGTTCGGATGACAGGCCAAAGCCGCGTGGAGCGGGAGGGGCACGGCCCCGTCGGGGGTACCCGGGTCTCCGGGCGCAGGGCTCACCCTCAGCGGGGCGCGCGGCCCAAGCCAGTGCTGGCTTCCCGGGTCCCGCCACCCCGCAGGGTGGGTCCCTCCGGTCAGCATCACACGCAAGCTTGTTTCGCCGTCAAGGTGCCTGACTTTGTCAAGTGTCCTCTGTCTGTATCAGGTGTCACTGCGTTTCATATAGTGCTGCAGGCGGACCGAGCCCAGAGGCGCTTTGACCCCAAACCCCGCATCTGCGGGTGACGACACCCAGGTATCTCAATGTCGGGGGCCTGGTCCCAGCTCAGGGGTCCGCGGGTCAGCGCAGAGCAGCGCGAGGGCGCAGGCCTCCCCGTGCCACGCTGTCCCCCATCCGTCCCCAGCACTGGCTCCAGGGGCCTCCAGCTGTCCCGGGCACAATGGTGAGAACGGTCCACACCCGCAGACCGCATCAGTGCCTTTGTTCTGCAAAACCAGACACAGCGAGACGGGGCTGCTCCCACCGAGGCCAGGGAAGAGCTTGGGAAAGGGGAAAGGGGACCAGGACATCTAATAAAGTGGCGCGGGTTCGACTTCCAGCCCTGCGCGCAGAGCGTGGCAGAAAGAACCCCTTGTCCCCCGTCCTGGGCAACGCCGGCCGGCAGATGAGGACGGCGGTGGGTTTTCTCCCTGGGGATGCTCTGAGCAAGTGGCTCGGGGAAGGACGAGGGCTGAAGCCAACATCGGGGTACCCAGCCGGGGTGCCTGCAGCAGTCCAGAGATGGGTCACTTCCTCCCAGAGGTGGCAAAGGAGGCGGAGCTGCGCAGAGCGACTCGGAGTCAGCGGAGGGCGCCGCTGGATGGAGGGGGGAGGGCGCTAGGGGCGCGCCAAGGGCTCCGCGTCTGGCTGACGCGCTCCTCCAAGGAACCAGCGACTACGGGCCCCCTCTCCGGGCTGTGAGCTCGCTTCGGGCACCGGACAGCGACCGTCAGGGGGCCACAGATT
This sequence comes from Macroglossus sobrinus, assembly GCA_004027375.1. Lineage (NCBI taxonomy): Eukaryota > Metazoa > Chordata > Mammalia > Chiroptera > Pteropodidae > Macroglossus > Macroglossus sobrinus. Next base: position 21,758 of record PVKZ01005537.1, on the reverse strand, counting down.
CGGAGAACAGGGACCAGCGGAACAGAGGTGACCTCCCCGCCCGGGCTGCGGTCCAAGAGTGCGTCAGGTGCTTTCTCCTGCCCCGTGGGAGGTAGGGGAGACAGGTGTGTCCGCGTCTGCGTGTCACGCGCCGCGCAAGGGAGGTGGGGAACGCGAGGTCACCGCGGGAGCGGGGTTTCGGGCAGCGGGGTTCAGAGGCGAAGCGATCCCGGCAGATGCGCTGGGACAGGCGAGCTGGTCGCGCGCTCCTGGCCGGGGCGCGGGTGTCTGCGACGGCGGGTCCGCGCTGCAGCCGCAGGGACAGCAGAGGCGAGGCACTGGCCCTCCGCTCAGTCCTTTCCTGGGGACAGAAAGTCAGTGACCTTGAGGCAACGCAGGGAGCGAACAGCCTGACCCCCGGGGCGGAGAGAGACGTGCGGAGGCGGGCAAGGCGGGCGGCCGTGCAGACGGCCGGCGGTGTAGACGGGAGGCAGTGCAGGCGACCTGCGTGTAGGAGGAGGCCGCAGGGCCAACGGGGTTTCTGGGGTGAGGACAAGGCATGCAGTACCGATGGCCGGGGAAGGGATGTGCACTGGGTGGCGGGAGGATGAGCCGGGGTCGGTCTTGACCTTGCACCTGAGACGAAGCCAGGTCTTGATCCCAGTTTACTTAAAAAACAAAAAAAACACTTCCTTTAAACTCGCCCTTTTTAAAACAAATAAACCATGAACCAAAGCGAAGACCTCTGTCCGTCTGCATTTAACAGATGACCCGCGTTCTTAATGAGGTCATCCATTCAGACGCCTGCATACGCGGACAGCGCGGTGGTGGACGCGCACCGCTCCCGCGTCACGCGCGCGGGGAGAGGCAGCTGGGGACGGTGCCGCGCACGCGCGCGCGCACGGAGGCCTGCGACGTGGCGCGCTCCTCTCCGTGTCGCGTGGGGGTCAGCTCCCTAATGAGCTGCACGCCACAGGGGCAGAGGAGATGGCTTCCCTGTGGAGACAGCCACACGGGAGACATGGGCCCGGCTTCCGCACAGACTGCTTTGTAAATAAATCGTGCTTTTTTAATCACTCTGTTGGAAGGACCCTTCTTTGAGCAGAAGGTGACGGGGCGGGTGTGGGGGCGCTTAGGACATCTGTCCGGCCAGGCAAAGGACTCCGCACGCGTGTTCGCGATGTCCCCAGCGAGCCCTCGGGGTCCGCGCACATGGTAACCATTAAAAGCGCACGATGGCGCGACCATGTTCTGCGTGTCACCGGCGGGTTGGCTGCTGCCCGTGACAGCCTCCGGAGCGAGCAGGACAAAGGGCCGGGCCGGTCTGCTCCGCCGCCCCGGGCACCGCCTGCTCCTGGGGCCCTGATGACAAACACGGACGGCGCAGCGGCCTGGTGGGCAGGGTGACGCAGCCGGGGTGTCTCTGACGCCCACACTGGACACGCGGGGCCCTGGGTGGTGACCCAGCAGGCCCGGGACGCAGCGCGCTGCGAGCGGAAGCCACCACCAGCCTGAGCGTCTCCGAGCCGGGCCCCCCGGGGAGGGGCAGAGAAGTGAGAAGCTTGCGGTTCTGAGCAGATCGTAGAGAATTCCAGTGCCCGACGCCACATCTGAAGCGCCCCTCACCTTGCAGCTCGTCCCCGTGGGCCTGGGACTTCGGGAAAGACAGGCTGGCCTTCTCGAGCACGCGCCGCTCACCTCCAGAGAGGAGCGGGCTCCGTGCGCTCTCGGGAATGAGGTCCAGTAACAGGTAAAAAAGTCCTTCCCGGCCGATTCACCGCAAACGGGTTCTGATGACAACCACTGCGACGGCCAGCCGCCCTCGGAGGGAAGGCCCGAGGCGGCAGAGATGCCCCCAGAAGTGGAGCTGGAGGGACCCACGCTGCAGCCCCCCGGGGACTCGGCTGAGAGTCAGGCGCGCGCCTCCCCCGCCCCGAGCCATCTCCCCAACCTGGGCGTGGAATCTGGCCTCAGACGCACCCCAGAGGCCGGAACGCGGGCGGCACCGGCGACAAAGGACGGGAACGGCGACACCGCGCGCCTCTGACGCGAGGGCAGGAGAAAGGGTTGAAGCCCGTGTCACGTCGGGTCCCCCAGCGCGGTGGCACCAGTCCGCGGCTGTTAACAGCTATTAGGTAAACATCGTGGAATGCGCCCGGTGCGCTGGCTGATGGGAAAAGCGCGGTCATTGGCCACCCGGGGCCGCCGGATGCCCGCCCCGCTCTCCAGCCGCGGCCCGAGTGTGTTCCCATAAAACCCTGCGCTCGTAACGAGGGGTTTGATGGGGTGTTAACAACCCTCAGCTTCGGGTCGAGCTGTTAACCAACAAAGTTGTCATTAACTGCTGGTAATGGCTGCATTTCTGGGGATCGCAGGTATTTTTCCATCGCCGCTGGTTCTCCACGGCCTTCCTCTCTCCGAGCCTGGGCGTCGCCCCCATCTGACCCGGCGGGAGCGGTCGGCGGGGGAGGGCGGCGAGGGCGCTTCTAAGGGCTGTGGCAGGCACAGCTGGGGCGGGTCAAGGCCACGGGCGTGGGCTTTGCTGGTGGCGGGCGCGGAGGAGCTGCTGGCCCCAAACGCTTTCTTGGGGACCGTTGGTTTATTGTGAACTAAGAGCAGTCCATTGCCCTGCGGCGGTTCTGCACCCCCGACGGGCTGGAACGGCTGAGGATTCTGAAATGACCCCGTTGCACGCACGTGCACGCTCGCGCGCACACGCACAGGCCCACGCGCAGACGCGCAGACGCACAGACACGCACGCACGCAGACACGCACGCACGCAGACACACGCACGCGCACAGGCCCATGCAGACACGCAAACGCACACATGCACGCGCACAGACCCACGCATAGATGCGCAGACGCGCAGACACGCGCGCACGCGCACACAGACACACACGCGCACGCGCGCGCATACAGAAACGCACGTGCACAGACGCACGCGTGCACAGGCCCACGCACAGACGCGCGCGCGCGCACGCACACACGCCCATGCCTGGGTCCTGACTCCCCAGGCGCATCCTTTCAGAGATCTGGACCTCTCGTGCTCCCTCGCTGCTGTCAGGTAAACGTGACCTTCCAGGTCCGGCCCTCGCAGGTGAGGGACGGGGACTGTACCTGCGTCTTTTCCTGACCCCGCAGCCATGATCCCCTTCCCACCAAAAAAAAAAACACCATAGCCTTCAGGTTTATTTCCTATTTTAAGTTGACTCGGAAGTGTCCACAGAACAAGGGTGCTTCGCCCTTTCTCGGGACCTGCCTTTGAATTTTCTCTGCCCGCTGGGCCGCTGCGCCCTCCCCTCGGAGCGGTGCCTTGGACGCAAGGCGTCCCTGTGCCCATCTCCATCCAGCTCGAGCGAGGCCCCGCCCCCAGCAGCGGGTCCTTCGCGTGACCCAGAAACGCTGGCGCAGTGACGCGCCCGTCTTTCCAATTACGAACGTGCTTTCTTTCCGGCCACCGCGAGCACATGGCCTTCCGCTCCTCCCCACTCGGGCGGCCTGTGACAGCGGAGGGGCTGCTGTTGCCACAGAAGGAGCAAAGGGGAGAAGCTCCTGGTGACTGGCAGCTTGGTGACAGAAAGGCGAGCCCAGGAGCAGGCTGTGGTCTGGAAGGGGACGCCCCGAGTCCTTCAGCAGTCACCTCCTCGCTCCCCATGGACGCCCGGGCCCCACAGAGCTCCGGTGGGTGCCAGGCAGGGTGGCTGGTGAGCTCATCCCTGGGCCGGGAGCCTGCGAAGGGGGAGGTGAGAACTGGGAGGTGATGGCCCCCCAGTGTCCTCTCTTAGGACCCCCCAAAAAGAAGGCAACCTCTTCCGCTGCCCTGGGGACTCTGAGGAGGCTGCTCCAGGCCACGCGCTCACCCGGCACTGCCACCTCTGTAGAAAGAAGGGAACCCCAGCTGAGCGCCCCTGGCCTCCTCTGTGTGAACAGAGACCCAAGCAAATGAGGGGTCCCTGGAGGCTGTTGAGCGCGGTAAGGAGCAGCTGGGAGGAGGGGGCGCGCTGCTGCCCCCCAGAGTGTCACAGCAGCCCAGGAGGGGCCTCACGGGGGCATGGCCAGGGGCTGCAGAGAGCCAGTCTGGCAGGAGTCCCCCAGGCGACATGCGGCCGGGTGAGCAGGTGCTGGGTTGACCTCAGCCGGGAGGAGAGGCCAGAGATGGGGGGCACCTCAAGCCCGGGGCCCTGACCTTCCCCTGCGGCCCCGGGGATGGCTCTCCCCGCACCGCCCCGCGTCCCCATGTCTGATGGAGGCAGCGGGTGGCCGGCTCCCCAGGCCCAGAGCGTGCAGCGGAGGGTGTCCGGGCATCATGCAACCAGCCTGTCCTCGCAGCGCTGTGGACTATGCCACCCAGCCGTGGCCCTGCTCCCGCCACTCAGCGCCAGGTGGCGGCCAGCGAGAAGGGACCCGTGAACCACGCTCGCTGGTTCTGGGCCCCTCCGATGCCCTGCACGGCTCGCCGTGCCCTCTGACCCCTGCTGCGTGTGGCGCGCGTGTCTCTGTCTGCAGTCCTTGTCCCCCACCCCCTCCTCCAGAACTGCACTCGCCCGGCCCCGCAATATAAAAGGCATAGCTGACATTTTTTTCTGTCCCCACCCCTTGTGTGTGAGAAGCCACTCACACGGCTTTCGGGGGAACTATTGTGCAGACAGGGCTCTCTGCGCCAGAATTAAATGAAAGCAAGATTAAAAATGCCTTTGAACACGGTCCACGAATCTGAAGGAGTGTTTCTAACCGTGCCCGGGGGCACGCGCCGCCCAGCCCGCCCCGCCAGCCAACGCTCGCGGCTTCCCGTGGGGGAGCCAGAGCTCCAGGAGGCCCGCACCTCGGAGCAAGCCCTGCCCACGGCCCGCCACCGCGGCCGGGTCCCCTCAGAGCCGGCATCGGCCCCCCGGGAGGGACTCCGTCAGCGACAGCGATAGGAGCCGTGTACGTAGGTGCTGATTCTTAGTGAAATCAAAGAATAATGGAGTTGAACGATTGTACTATCAACCGGGAAAATTAACTCCCTCCTCCCTCTTCCCTCCCCCCTCCCCGCAGTCACCCCCTTTTCCTGAGAGGGGTGGCACTGGGCGCGGTGTTTTTGCACCTGTGCCGCGCGCACGCGCAGAGCAGAGCGCGCAGGCGGGAAGCGGGGGCGTCTCTCGCAGGGGTGGCATGCGTCCCTCCAGGCCACACAGCACCGGGTTCTGGAATGAATGTCACTCACGGCGGACACGCACGTGGCAGCACGTGGAGCACGAGGCGTCGACGTGTCACCTCCATCCCCACACCCACAACACACACATACACACTTTAAAGCCCTCGTAGACTGTGCAGGATTCAGATCTCGGCGGGAATCGCTCTTAGATTACTTATGCACGGCCCTATGAGTGTGTGCTCTACACTTACTTACACTCTACATTTGAGTGCTTTTCCTCTATGTTCTCTCCATCTCATCCCCCTGGCCACCGGCGCTGCTGGCCTGCTGCTGTCACAGAGACGGGTGGATGGGGGTACCTGAATGTGCACCTGGCTTGCTGACGGCCTCCCCCTTGGGCTGGAGCCCGCGGGGCTCTGCCAGTCGGGGGGACAGGGAGGCGCTGCCTTTCCCCAAGCCTCTGTGCAGATGTCACTTTGCAAGAAACAATGCGACTGAGTTCGGGTTAGGATCAGGGCACTATATATAAACTGAATGTTAAAATATTTGCATATGGACCATGGAACGCTGCTGCTTCCAGTTAGAAACACAATATAGAAGGTTCTGCATTTTTTGAAAAGCCAATTTAAAAAAAAAAACACACACACATTTTACACTCGCAGAATGCAAAAGAATGATTTTGAAAAGAAATTATTCTTTTCCCTCCTCTTACGTTCATTTCACATTTCTCAGTACTCAGAAGAATCATGTTAATACACCACGTCTCCCTGTGTATAAAACAAGGAAAACTCAACAGCTACAATTGTTTTGAGATCAATGTGGGCATGCTCGTAACCGAGTGTTTCGTGATCTCTTGAATCGTGTAACATTGTGCTTTATAAAATTATAAGCCAGCGTGGTCTCATACATGAGTTCAAAGAAAGTTCTTCGACATTGCATGAATAAAACTACAAACTGGTACACAATCTGAATTCGCGCAGCCATACATTTTGGCAAAATATGAACGTTTTAATGAATAAAACTCCAGCGAAATTAGCCATTTTGCATATTTGAAAATTCTACGCTTTCAACTCTGTTTTAAGAATGCCTATTCTACAAATGCTAAATAAATCATCAGAAAGAAAAAAAAAAGCACATCGAGTTAAAAGGGATTCGGATAGCTGTTATATCATTTTTTTGGCCTTCTATCAAAATCTGCTGAGGATCTCAAACGTGCTTTGAAAATAAATTAATAAAATATGATTTCATCGTACGCAACGTCTGCGAAAGCAACACAGTAACCAGCTACAGACCACAAAGGCAGAATGCGACTAAGGTCATCACACTAGCCGCGAAAATTTAAGCCTAACATCACGGCGCTGCTAATTCCACGCAGTCTACACCCTGGATTCGAGGGAACGAACTATATCTCCTTAAACCAAAAAAAAAAAAAAAAAACAAGAAAGACGCAGGAGTAACGATTTCCCCTTCCACGCGTGCCTCCCCCTGACAGAGAGAGCTCCCGACTTCTGCAGCAGCGATCACCATCCTTCTCTAGAACCTTCCATCAGATACTGACCGCCCAGGAGCCTGTCCCCCGTGCAGCTGACGGTTCACTGCAATCTGAGTTCTCAGGACCAGGGACTCTGCTGGTTTTAGTCATTTTTGTGCCCTGGCATGTGGGATGGTTCCTTACACATGGGAGCCACTCGGTAGACTATTTTCGGATCTGTGGGCCAGCGAGGAGGACCGAAAAAGCCCTAGAGAGAAAAGACCCTCTCTGCTCACTGCTCGGTGTCGAGGGCAGACTGTACAGGTGACTGGAAGACCCCAGGTTCACCCTCCCACTCTTGCTGAGGTCAAGGACCATTTGGACTCAAAGACAAACCGAATGAGCGTTGGGGTGGGGGAGTGACGTCTAACAGACTGGAAGAGGCCACCTCCTGAGCGTGAGTGGGTCCCCGCCGCCTGCCCAGCTAAGTACGTCCTGGAGAAGTTAGGGGGACAGCGCCGGTGAGTGGCGAGAGATCTCGGGTGGCCCCGGGCAGTGCCACAGCTCCGGAGGCGGCAGAGCTGGCGCCTGCGATTGAGGGAGCTGGCGGCCATCGGTGCTGGCCAGAGGTGGACAGGGACGGCCCGGGGGACAGGTCCCTCCCGTGGCCAACCAGGCTCACGGGGCCTAGCCAGGCGGGCTTCATCTTCACGTTTCCCGGATCTCTGGATCAGAAGGAGAACAGAGACAATAGCCTGAGTGCAGATGTCAGCAAAGCAATTGCAAAAGCCTGCGCCTCCCTTCTGGACGCAAGGGAGAAGCCTGGTCGGCATGCTAATGCAATTTAGATTCCTCGCTAGTTCAAAGCCGGGCTCCCCAAGGATGCCGTTCGCTGGCTCCAGGCCAAGCTGGAAATTGCCGTCACTTGGATGTGGGCACTGAGGTCAAGCGGCCCAAATTTTTCGCATGACATGTAGCTTGAAGTAATAATAACGTCCCCTGATAATAGCACCAGCATCCGAAACATCTTTCCGGCGCAGACAGACAGGGAGCTGACTCTAAGGCAGCAGAGTTTGCCGGGAGCAGATGAAGCACACACCTCGCACGGCGGCCCGCGCACGGCGGCCCTTGGGGCACGGATCCACTGGGACCGGGACGAGGGCTGAGGGGTTGTCGCTGAGGAAGAGCTGGGGCCCAGGCTGCATTGACGGGGCGACTCCTAGAACAGGAGCCACCCCACTAGCTGGGCGCACTAGCATGGCTCTCTGGATTCAAGAGAAGCCCGGATGAGTTATGTCCAGAGGAAAGAGAAACGGGCGAAAGAACTGAGAACGGGTCAGAAGGAAGAAATTAGCCTCATGTAGCTTAAGACAGGAGAAGGTCTGCTGAAGCTCTGGAAAAAAAAAGAAAAACAAAATCGCCCTGCCCCGCCCCCAATATTTGAACGTATTTCATGTCCAAAATAAATCAGCTTAATTCGCTGCAGAGTTAGATTTGGAGGCAATGCATGGAGGGTAGAGAGAGGAATTTTGACATGGGGGGGGTGAAAGCAGTAAGGAGGCTGACGTCATAAACTGGCCACTTCGGAAAGCAGCAGGTTCTATGTCATTGGAACATGTGTGAGAAGCGGCCCAAGAAGCCTTCTTAGACGTCGTTGGAACGCATTTGACCGTGGGCTCAGTCGTGGACCTCGGTCTGGACACTCGGCGCCCGGACACGTGACCCGTGGCGAGTCCAAACCGAGATGGGCCTGATGTGGGGAATGTCGGTTAAACCACATTAAGATGCACATTCAAAAAGTAAACTATCTCGCTGGCTTGTTTTTATAACGATCACACACGTCTGATGGACACTATGTTAGCCACACTGTATCGTATGATGCCTATTAAAATGGTTTCACTGTTTCCGTGGTCTCCATTTTTCACGGAGCTGCTACAATGTTTCAGATCGCGGATGCGGCTTACATTGTATCTCCTTTCTATAGCCACATGACATGACATGACGCGGGAGCTTGTTTGAGGTGTAGGGTGTCCACTTGCCCCCCCCCCCCCGGATCAGAGCCTGCGTTTAACACGGTTTCAGAAACACTGGTCTAGATTACGATCGCTCCCAAACATTTTCAAACAGGAGAAACCTATCATTTAAAGGAAATCTGGGCAGAAGAACACTATAAAAGTAATTATGGGGATATTTCTTATGTGCGTGTGGGTGTGAATCGTTGCTTTATCACCTCAAGGCGCCTTTGCCCAGCACTGTGTGTGTCCTTCTGAGTAAAGCACGGCTTGACAACCACGAGTCTGTATCATTTTCAAGGACGCTACGATAACGCCGCCACACGCAGTTATCCGTCTGCGCTCCTGCTTTGCAGCTCGGTCTTGGCGGGGGCGGGGACGCGGCTCCCTCCCCGCGCCTGGCGCAGGCTCGGGGCGCCCCTCGCCCTCACGCTGGCCGCCCCTGCATCCCGGCCAGAGCCACGCAGGCGTGGATGCTTCGGCTCCAGGATTAGGCGGCCCCGAGGCCCATCGGCCCTGCAACCCCCTCCCCCAATTACCCTGCCGCTTCCCGTGTGATTATTTGGATAGCCCCTTCCTCATCTGTCTCTTTCCCAGAGTGTTTATCCTCCTGAGAGCCACCCGTCCCTGGCCACTCGGGTCTCCCCGTGGTGGTCGCCTGCTCCGGCCTCTTCCGCTCTGCCTCCGCTCCCACCTGTGCCAATCCGGGGCAGGGACCCGGGGGTCTACACCACCAGCTCCCACTCTGCAGGACCGCCTCTCACTTGGCTCATTGGAAGTGACCAATGAGCCTCTCAGCTCGTAAGGAAACAGCGACAGTTTTACTTTTTTTTTTTTAGTCTTCCTTTTTTTTTTACATCAATTTTTGCATGATTGCATTGCAAGAGCCTGGGATTCTGTACATATGTGAGGAGGGGCATAAAATCCATAAATCCTTTCTAAATTATCTCAAGAAAAGTGTGCCAGTCTTCAATCTATGTTGTTTTTTTGTTTGTTTGTTTGTTTGATGCCGACAGCACCCGGTCTTCCTAGGCGGTCTCCCATCCAAGGGCTAACCAGGCCCGACCCTGCTTAGCTTCCGAGATCAGACGGGATCGGGCTTGTTCAGGGGGGCGTGGCTATAGATAGTCTATAGCGTTTTTAGTCTAATCCGTGGAAACACAACTGAAAACCCACGCGGCCCAAGCACCCGCCTTGTTAGAGATTTTCTTTCCAAAAGAAGCAAGAAAACAGTGTAATCCAGGCTAAGAGTCACAGCAGCTCCACGAGATCGTCAGACTTGGCATGTCGCGACTTTTTTTAAGTTAATTTATCAGATTAAATAAATTAGCACATAACATAAATTCCGGGGCGTAACTTCACGATGCGACATCTGTATACTCCGTGTGTGTTCACCGCCCACTCTCCTCTCCTCCGTCACCGTGAACTCGACCCTTTTACCCTTCTGGTCTTCCTCACCCACCCCCCTTCCCTCCGGCGACCACGATTCTGTTCTCGGGGTCTACGAGTGTGTATTGTATTGTATTGTTTGTTTGTTTGTTTATTCATGTATTGCTTTCTGTTTTGTATCCCAGATATGAGTTAAATCAAATGGTTCTTGTCCTTTACTGCCTGACTTAACCTCACGTAGCACAAGACCCATCCATGCTGCGGGAACGGCAACATTCCATCTTCGTGTGGCTGAGTGGCGTTTTGCAGTGTGCATGGGTGACATCTTCGTTCTCCAGTCATTCATCAGAGGACACTTAGGCTGTTTGCATCTCTTGGCTATTAAAGGAAAAAAAAAAAGAAGAAAAAGAAAGGCTATAAGCTCTGTTCAAACTATCCCATCGCCTCAGCCCAAATATTTATAACAGCCTTCTCACTCTAGTTGATCTCATGTCTGGTGAGTAAACCATTATCTCATCTCAGGGAACGTGATGCTTCTTTGCTCAGATTCCACCTACGTGAAACTCCATCTCGTACGATTAATCTTAACCCAGATCAGCTACTTTGGGCCTTGGGTTGACAATTAGTAATGTTGTTATAAACACACATCTAAAACTCCTCTTACGGTGATTGTTTTATCGCCGTTTCAATATGCCAGTGCGTCTATAAATTAATAAAAGTGATAACATATTTACCATGATAACGTTTAATGCCTCACACACACATTCTGCAGACGATTAATAAACACACACGGGCCTGGCCTTGACCGTGGAGACCAGAATAAAACGCCCACTGGGCACCCACCCGGTCGGTCGGTTCTCTCCTGATCAGGAGTCGTAGCTTCATAAGGACACTTGAAGGTGGTTCCCGGCCCGTGGCTCAGTCGTAACCCCCAGAACGTTGAGAGGGCAGCCTGAGAAGAGTCACAGGAGGGACGTCGGGCCGGTGCAGGAAGCTGGGACATCTGGCCGCAGTCACACGCCGGGCTAATCCAATTACACGGAAACGGTAGTTTTTAAAGAAAACAAAACCCACGCTGGGTTTTGGCAGAGCACTCATCACAGCCCATGACAGGCCCCGTTTCAGACGTCGCTGGCCCTGGCCACAGAAGTAATCGCATTGAAACGAGCTGGGGTTTGGGAGGTGAGCAGTTCAGCTGGCACAGGACGAGCTTGTACACGGGTTCCTTGTGTAATTGGGGGGCACCCTCCCACCCCACCCCACCCCACCGAGGACACTCAAGCTGGCCCTAGGAGACTCCCAAACTCCGGCTCCTCGCTGGCTGTCTTGTTATCTTATTCTGTCACGACGCTCCTCCCAACTCATAAATGTGACCGTGTCGAGGGCTGGTTCTGACTCCTTTTGACAGCTACAGAGACACGACACGACGAACCCCAGCCCCCCTACCTAGGGCCGGAGGGATTTGATCGGCAGCCAGTGAAACGAACTCCTGTAAGTGTGCAAGTAAGTGCTCATCTTGAGCAAATAAGGACGCCCGTCGAATGAAAGCTTCCGGGAGGTGGCCGAGAGGCGGCTGATGTCGTCCGCCCCGTCCACGGTGACCGTCAGGGTTTGCAAAGGGAAGGAACGCTCGCTGGAATAAATCAACAGTGCGATTATTTTTTTGAACACACAGTCGAGAAAGTTTTAAGTTTACAGAAGAATTGCAGAGATAGTAGAGCGAGTCCCCTCACGCCCACGGCCCCGCCCCCCTGTGTTTCTCATCTGACCTTGACCATGCTGCATTTACCCAGTTAAAGGACCAGCACTGACACGGCAGTGACTAAAGTCCGTAGTTCACTCCGAATCCATCGTCCCCCAACCCCACACGCCCTTTTCCTGTCCCGGGACCCCGTCCAGGTGGCCACGGCACATCTAGGGGCTAGTGTCCTTCGGCTCCTCCTGGCTGGGACGGGGTCTCAGACTCCCCCGGTTTCTGATGCCCTCACTGGCGCGGAGGAGGGGTCAGAGACTCAGCAGAATGTCCCTGGACTGGAATTTGTCTGATGGCTTAGGTTCCGCCGAGGCGAATCACGTGACCCGCAGGTGTTTGGGACAGGTGTTGCTTTACCTGCCGATAACTGGGGGTGTCCAAGCATCATCCTGTGACTGACCCCGCCCGTGGGCCAATGGGACACGAGAAGGTGCTTTGCACGGTTCATGGCACCGTGAGTTTGTGCCCACGTGCTCACGACTCCGGGCGGTTCGTCACCACGCGTGCGGTCTGCTCCGGGCCCACGGGGCGGTCCTGATGCGTCAGCGAGGACACGTGGGTAATAAGGCCGGTTCGATCAGAGGGGTCCTTGCGGGTCTTTGTTCTGCTGGATGTATTTCTGTCAGGGAGGTGCTCCAGCCCGCAGGACAACGTGCTCACAGCCACTTCCCCTCGCTTCGGCCAGTTTTGGTCACGGATTTTGTTGTCCTGCTGCCAGGCATGCGTGCAGTTCAGGCTGCGGCTTAGTGGACAGCTGGTCCCTTGACCCTTTAGCGACACACCACTCATCCCTGAAAAATTCTCTCCTTCTGAAGTCCTTTTCGTCTGAAATTCCGGTAGCTTCTCCGACGTTCCATGAATTAGGTTATCCTTCTCCATTCTTTCGCTTGTCACTATTTTGTGTCCTTATATGTGAAAAGGATTGTTTTAGGCAACAATACGGTTTTATCTACTCATGAAATCCACTCTGACAGTCTTTGTTTTTCATTCACCTCTTTATTTAGGCCATTCATGTTTAAAGTGGTCATGGATACAGTTGGATTAATTTCTACCAAACTGGCAATGATACTTTTCTGTCCCGTTGGTTCTTTGCTCCTCTTTTTCTGTCCTCTGTGGTTTCGATAGGACATTGTATAATTCTCTTTCATCTCCTCTCTAAGCAGATCTTAGTGTTTATTTATTTATTCTTAAGAAAAATTTTAATGATGTTTTTTGCATTTTTTTCTCATGTTTTTTTTTTTTTAAAAAAAAACTTCACGGTTGGCCTACAGATTCCAATATGCATTTTTAAGAAATCTGAATGCACATTTGCAAGTGAATTAAGGTACATATTGTCAGATCGTAAGAAGTCAGGCCACGCAGGGCTTGGTGCGCTCTGCTCCGCCATCTCTTACCTTCCGGCTCGGCCCCCTTCCTCAGCAGAGCCTCCCCCGGACAGACACGCCCCGACCCCCTCACCCAGCCCGGTGGGGGAGGGGACGCCCTCTTGTAACAAGCTCCCTGCCGGGCTCGGGTGGCCCTGGGCGGTCTCTGTGCTTCTCCTGGACAACGCCTGGCGCACGGGACACTCTGTAGGTATCTGGGGGAAGTTTTAATCAATTAAATGGTGAGATACAGAAAGAATTTAAATTATTCCCATAGAATCAAGTATCAGTGAGAAAATATGACTCAGGGTAGGGTAGGGACCAAACCCTGATGGCAGAGACCCCGGGGAGCCAGGCCCCACCAAGGTGATTTTCTCGCTCCGACTCACCTTCGCCAATTTGCCTACCCTTGCTCAAAAATTCTCTCCCTCCCACGGTCTCCGTTACTTCCGCACATTTTTGTGATCAGCATTGGCTAAGGTTTGAGTTGAATCCACCCCCCCGCCCCAATTCACATGTTGGAGCCCTAACTCCAACGGGATGGTATTTGGATGTGGGCTTTGGGGCGTGAGTAGGGTTAGGGGAGGTCACCAGAGTGGGGGCCTCTGGGATGGAGGGGATCAGGGTCCCTATGAAACAGACAGTGGAGCACCCTCTCTGCCCCTCGCCAGGACACGGCGGGCAGACGGCCGTCCGCAAGCCGGGAGGGGAGCTCCCGCCAGCGCTGACCGGACCCCCAGAGCCGGCGGTGTGGACGCCCCACTCTGTGCTACTTGATTATGTCTCTCCCCCGAAGAGCGTCTCCACTCCATCCCCCCGTGTCGGGGCGCGCTGGCGTGCCCTGGAGGCGACGCTCAGGACGCGTGGACCTGGAGGCAGTGCCCAGCTGGCCACAGGCGCTGTTCTTCACGGGCCGTGGCGCTGGACGCTGCCCTCCTCCCTGGAAGCTCGCCCCGTCCCCGGCGGCTGTGAAGAGCCCAATCCACACGAAGTCGCCCCGCCCGGCAGAAACGAGGCGGGAGGCCCGTGTGGACACTCACGGCTCAGGGCGGGGTTGGGGTTCCGCTGAGACAGGGTCAGCCACGCACGTGCCTGCGGGGGCGGTCACGGCCTTGGGCCCGCGGCCAGGAGAACCGCCCCTCACCTAGCGAGGTCCCCGGGCGTGAAGGCTCTAGTCGCTCGGGTCACGCCAACGGGGACTGAATGTCCCCGGCCCACGCCAGAGGCAGCTCGCTCCGGGCGTGAAGCTACAGGGTCCACGCGCGTGGCCCTCAGGGGGTGGCGGAGACGAGCTGCCCGTGGCCCCACAGGGGACCGATTCATCTTAATGAGAGAAAGCGAGGTATTTATGTTATGATGACGGTGACATTTCTGTTCCATTTAACGCAGGGACAAGGAGGCCCCCCATCTCCGCACTGAAGCTGGCCATTCGCAAAGCCAGAATGGTGCCGATGACACACACTCTATCTTGCACTATGGTCTCCCACGCCGTTTTTTTAACGATTTGATTGAGTTGTAATTGATATAGAAAGAACTACAATGGCGTGTGTACCATCTGATATGTCTGAGGGTCCGCGAACACTGAGGGTACCGTAGCCACCACCCCCCAGAGTCTCCGGCTCCCGTAGTTGGCTTTCTTATTTGTCGTTGTTTTCCGTGGGAAGAAACTCAACATAGAATCTATAAAGCAAATTTCGAAGGGCGCTTCAGAGACCAAGATGAGTAGACGCTCAGCAAGAGTGACAGGCCCCCACGGCTCAGAAACCACCACTCGCCTCGCAGGGCGAGGCCACAGGTGTCCCAGCAGAAAAAGCCGACAAAGGCTCAGAGCGGCCCCGGAAACCGCCAGCAGTAAGGCCAGGCGTCAAGGACACCCCTGGCGCCCAGCCGTGCCGAGATGAGCAGCGGCAGTACACGTAAGATAAACGCCCTGACCGAGGCACGGACACGGGGTTTGGCACTTGCCTCGTTTTCATTTTACGTAAATATCGAGACAACTTTGGGCAACGAAATTCCCCGGACGAAGGAATCAAGCATCGGAACGGATGTGTCCTTCTGTGGAAATCGTGTGATTGTAAATGTGACAATTTGAATTGGGGGGAATTGCAGAGATTCTAGGAGGCTTTCCACGTAAGATGTCATTTTGCAGAATCTGTGGGACGTGCCTCATTTTCAAATTCGAATTTCAACTTCCCAATTGTAATACGGCTAAAAATGAATTAATAGTGCAT
Source organism: Macroglossus sobrinus (assembly GCA_004027375.1). Taxonomy (NCBI): domain Eukaryota; kingdom Metazoa; phylum Chordata; class Mammalia; order Chiroptera; family Pteropodidae; genus Macroglossus; species Macroglossus sobrinus. The sequence goes on along the minus strand of PVKZ01005537.1, from coordinate 6,422 downwards.
CCATAAAAATTACAGATAACATGTCATAAACAGAAGAGTTACCAGTTATTATTTATAATACTTAAAGACAAAGCGAACCGAGAGCCCAGGTCCCCCCCAGACCGAGGTTGTAAATGCGGACGGTGGGTGCGAACCCTTTCCTGTTGACCTTGGGGGAGGGGTGGCGCCTGTGGCTCTGGGCCCGGAACCCCCACGCTGCTGCCGCCGCTGCCAGCGAGCCGGCCCTATTTGTGTCTTAGATCACGATGCTCCAGAAATCATTTTCCTGACCTTCACTTTTGACTTTGATTCTGCATCAGCCATTTAAATAGGAAAAACCGTAAGCCGGTGTGAGTCAGATAAAGCTTGTACCTGGGCTGCTTCGTGAAATGGGAAGGAGACGCTGGCACTCGCCACGGGCATATGGAAGAGATAAAAGTCAGATAAAAGCCTTTTTAACGGCAGAAAATAATGAATGTGACAGAAAAGGGGGGGAGGTGGGGAGAGGAGCATTTGGGGTTTTTTTGTTGTTGTTTGTTTGGTTGGTTTCTTATTTTAAGTGCAAAGAAAAACAGTTTTGTTTAAAAAAAAAAAAAAAAGAAGACATTATTTTTTTTTCCTTCCCCTGCGAAGGCGCTGTCTGTTCTGCTTCTCGCAGATGAATCGAGTGCTTAAGTCAAGGGCTTCTTGACATTTTGAAGTGAGCGGAGGCTGATGTGGGTTCGCTCTGACATCCGGGCCCGCGGTGGTGAGCTTCTGCATTTAATGGGAAGCAGGGTCACTCCCCGCGGGCTCTGTGGGGGGACCTCTGTGGCTCCCGCCCATGCCTCTTCCCTCACAAGCGCCGGAAGCAGATTATGAAGCGTGATTCATGAATGCTTCGGAAGGTGATCAAGTTAAGTTCATACATTCAGACGGGTGACGGAAAGCGACCTCCTCTCCGGCTGTAAACACCCCCGACGGCCCTGACAGCGGGGAGGGGGGGGGCATCTGTAAGTGTTTTCTCGTGGGCTTCCTCTCGTTGGCACAGCCTCCGTTTTGAAAAAATACGGACTCCATTTCCATGTCTTTAAGCACGGGAGGGTGAAGGTGCCGATGAGGATGAGACATGACAAGATGACAATTAGCTTCCCGGCCCCCCCCACTCCCGGCCCCGAGGTGTGTCATTCCTGGAATCGCTGTGGACAGAGCCACACGCATTTGAGGAGCAGGAGGGACAGAAGCGGTGACAAATGGGTCGCATTTATAATAAACGTCAGTACCAAATACGGTTCAGCTTTGTAGTTTAATTCATAACCTGACTTGTGCAGGTGCGTGGGGCAGTGACAGGCCGCTCCTCCCACGTTTGGCCACCAGTCTCCTTGGCTGCTCCCCACACGCCTCGCTGGTCTTGCCAGGAGGTCCGGTCCAGCCCGGCCCGGCTGTCTTGTCACAAAGCCCTGCCGTCCGTGGATCCTTCCTCCGTCCTGCACACGTCTGGCGTCCACGTGTTCCGGCTGCAGCGTGGGGTCCGGCAGCTTCGGGGACTGCCCGGGGACCGGACCCCGTGTCTTCCCCTAGGTCGGCCTCGGACACCCTAGCGGACGCGCAGGTGCCGGTCTGTGAGCTGTACCGATGGGGGCCCCGTCTGTGGCGACCGTCCCCAGATGTGCGGGTTGACAACCACAGAAGGGAAAACACACCTGTCACACGCTTCTCACGCGTCAGCGACATCGCAACGGTCCCGTTTCCTACAGCTCAGGCCCGACGGCGCCCCCCTCAGGCCGCACTGCGGATCCCAGAGCCAGGAGCTCCCACCACGAGCAGCAGAAACAAGCGCCTTTCTGTGGGTGGCCAGAAAAATGTCGACACGGTGCGTTCTGCACAGGATAATACGCCGGACACACTGTGTAGCATGATGAGGAGGATAAGGGCCGGGTTGTGGTTTCCAGTTCACGATCATAAATCAACCCTCCATCACGGAACAATTGCCTTGAGACGACCCCGTTATTCTGCTTTAGCTGTCTTTTCTTTTACTTCTTTTTTTGAATGACAGTTTGACATTCACTATCCTACCAGCTTCAGGTGTGTGCAGCAGAACGGTTGGGCACTTAGATAATTTACAAAAGAATCCCCCCGATACGTCCAGTGCCCACCCGGCACCCTACACAGTTCGTACGCTTTATTGACAGTATTTCCTAAGCCACAATTGAATCCCCTATAATTGACTATTCTGTAACCACCGATTTGTGCTTCTTCATCCCGTCCCCGTTTCCAGCCAGCCCCCCAAAACCCCCTCCCATACGACGCCCATCAGGTTGTTCTCTGTAGCTATGAGTCTGTTTACGTTTTGTTTGTTTCATTGTGTTTTTTGATGCCGCCTATAAGTGAAGTCATCTGCTATTTGAATGTCTCTGTCCCGTCTATGTCACTTGGCACTGCAGCTGCATTTGGGGGTCACTCTCTGTGCCCAATTTGGCATCTCTGCTCCAAAAGTCTGTACCGTGTGGCCTCACCTGGTTCTCCTTTCGGTCCAGCTGTACACGGGCACGCCTCGTCCTCTCACCTGGAGGCACGCAGAGGGGCTCAGGTGAGAGGCAAGGCCTGGAAACTCAGAAAGAGACAGACGCTGTGTGCCCTGAAGTCCCCAGTGGTGTCCCAGGAGCTCAGAATCTCGTCCGAGGTGACGTGAATGTGTCTTTATAGAGAGCGTTATAAACTGTAAGGCTGTGCCAACTCTTGATTGCAAAACGTCCTGTCTGCCCTCGCCATCCACACGATTACCAGTCTGAAGCCAGCCCCCCCCCCTTCCAGGCCACCTTGCCACCCACATCCTCGTTGGGACCTCACGGCCGGCGTGTCTGCTTGCTGAATCTGGCAGCGAGTGGCACCGATGACCAAGCTTCTCGAGCTGATTTGTCCCGTAACTACTCAGCACACGGATGCTACCTGCCCCTTGCCATGGATTGTGTGACTTCGCCTCTTCCCTGTGACCCCTGGAGAATGGAATGAGAATCTTTTAAAGATATTAAAATAAGCTCCGAGGCTTAGGATGTTCCCGGCACATCTGCTGATAATCAGAAGAAAAAAAAGAAAGAGAGAGAGAGAGAGAGAACAGTGACAGAAATGTAAAATTTTTATGTAAAGGGAAAAGACTAGGTTAGCACAGTCAGATCAAAAAATGGTTCCTTTTTACAAGTATTATGAGAAAATGTGTCCTTGGGTGCTATCATAAAAAAGAGAAAGATCCGTTTCTGAGACTCTGAAAGGCCACCCCGTGTCACCCGTTAAGCTTTTCCCCCTTGGGGATGAGTGTGCGGGTACACACGCAGGCACCCTCTCTCCCCGCCTGTCTGGTTTCAATTGTCCCGCTGGCATCTTCTGTTGAAGAGACTTCCAGTCCTATAATTTAATAAGGGCAAATGGAGCGAGGGGTCCCCGTGTTGATCCCCATATTAATAAACTCTGATCCAAGGCTGCCGTTCTGAAGGAACGGGGTTTATCTCCCTGCCCCCCTTCCCCGACACCGAATGCAAATGGGCTCACTGCACATTTCCAGAGCGAGCCCAGAGCTCAATTTAGATCTGTGCACATTCAAAGTTCTTAACGACCCAAGCTCTATTCAAATGCGAGCTTTCTGCCACGCACACAGCCCTCATCAAAAGTCCAGCGATAGTGAATGGTTTCAATTTAATCCAAATCTCGGCGAATTTCATGAATCTGCCCGCTCCAGCTCCACACGAGTGGGCCCGCAAATGCTCTCTCTGCATGTATGCACGACGGAGTGCGGCTGCCCGCGCGCCGGAGCCTTCATGAGATTGTTACGGCGCGCGCAAAATAAATATTTATCGATTGATAATGGGCAATAAAGTCTGACTTTTCCTTGAACGGGCTTCAGGCGTCACTCCCTTGGGTCGTAGAGGGTAAGATTAGAAATTTGAGAATCCGAAAAGTACGATCTATGTGCAAGAGCAAAGGATTCGTTGTGCATGTGTGTGTGTGTGTGCACGCATGCGTGCAAGTGTGTGTGCGCAAGTGTGTGTGCAAGTGTGTGTCTGTGTGTGCACGCATGCATGCAAGTGTGTGTGTGTGTGCAAGTGTGGGTCTGTGTGTGCACACACATCTAGACAGCTGGGGGTGCAGTGGGGGGACGTAGGGTCAGAGAGGGCTTTAGGACAGATGGAGGAAATCAAGTAATCGAATATAAACCTCAGCGGATGGACCTCAGTGTGTGCACCTGCCGGAGGCCATCTCACTTGCTTCTAAGTTCCGGCGACTGGAAATAAAGCTGCTATTTTTACACATCCAGGTGCAGGTTTTTGTTTGGATCTAAGGTTTCCGCTAATTTGGGCAACGGCAAGGAGCACGATTGCTGAATCGTATGGTAAGAATAGGCCTGATTTGTAAAAAAAAAATAATAATAATAATAATAATAAGCCACGGGTTGGCAGAGACGCGCCCCGCGTGGCTCCGCGTCCCCGCCGCGGCAGGTGGCGCTGTCAGCGTCCCGGGCGCCGGACCTGCGGACGGATGGATGCGCCAGCGCGCGTTCTCAGCGCGAGCAGATGCTGCGCTCTCTACATGCTGTGGGATGAGGACGGACGAGAGACGGTTCCAGAAGCGAGACTGCTCCGCCCTCTGAAAACGGGGCTCCCGGAGCACAGGCGTGGGGGAGGGGCGCCCCGGCCCCGCCCCCCCCCACCCCGGGCTCGGCCGGGCTCCCCGTCAAAGGCCCCACTGTCTTCCCACCGCGCCCCAGCACCTGCCTGGGTGCTCATCAGTGACCGTGCCCGCAGCTCCCCGTGTGCACGGGAGGAGGGTGGGGACACCGCGGGGAGACGCCGAGCCCCACGCAGGAGCCCGACTCGCTCCGTGCTGCTCCTGCGAACCGGGCTCTCCACGTGACACCGGTTCAACCAACAGCAGGAGAAACTCGTTGGCGACACTCCGACGGGACGCTGTCCTCTGAGCGCCCATCGACCCAATCCCCGTGTCAGCGCGAGAATAAAACGCTGAGCCAAATATCCAACACGAGAAAACTCTCGACTGGCTCGTAAGTTGTTTTCTGTGTGGGGGCGCAGACCAAACGGCGTGTTGGGATGGACCTGGGACCCCTTGTCCCCCCCTCCCCGGCTCCCCACCCCCATCTGTGATCTTCCGCTGCTGCGCGGACCGGTGGGTGACAGAGGCTCGCCGCGCGCGGGGGGGGGACGGCGTGATGGCCGGTTCCAGCCACCTTCAAGTCGCCGCTTTGTGGCCCTGAGCACATCGGCCTCGGAAACCGGGTCTGGGTGAAGCCCCGCTCCCCACGCCACGCGCGCGTGCTACCCCCTCGTCTCCACGCACGCGACCGCCCCCGCCCCTCCTCCGAACCGCCGCGCACGTCTGTCCTGCTGGGGCCAGCTCGCTCCGCCCGGCATGCTGTCCCCGGTCCCCGAGGCCGGTCTGCGGGGGCAAGTTCCAACCCTCGGCTTTCCGAGGCCGAGCGATGCTCCGTTGCGCGCACGTGCAGCGTTGCAGGTGACGGCCCACGCGCTGGTGGCGCCTGTTCTGCCGCGTTGCCGGTGACAGCCCCACGCGCTGGTGGCGCCCCGCCTGCTGCCACCTTCTGGCCCCCGTGGACAGCGCTGCTGTGACCAGGGCTGTCCACAGGTCCGCTCCTGTCTCTGATTTCAGTTTTGAGGACTATACGACCAGAAGCGAAGCCACAGGATCATAGCGTGATTCTACGTTCGATTTTTTTTTGAAGAACTGTCATCAATTTTTCCCACGATGGCGGCACCGTGTGACAGTCCCATGAGTGACACACAACAGTGCCCCGTTCTCGGCGTCCTCACCGGCGCGCGTCCCTGATGGACTGACTCATTTTCAATAAGAGTCGCTCTCACAGACACGAGGTGGTCTCTTGTTGTGATTCTGACTTGCAGTTCCTAATGACTGGCGACACTGAGCATCTTGTCACGTACGCGTGGCCATTTGTGTGTCTTCTTCAGACACACGTCACTTCAAGTCCTTTCCCCATATTTTAACGGGGGCGTTCGCTGTTGTCGAGTGGCACGGACTGAGATTTTTATTACGGTTCTCAAATCGCGGAATATGAAGTATTTTTTTTTTTTAGATATTCTGTGAGCGTACTCCGTTTCTGAGAGGGGGGACTAAAGCAAAGAAATGCGATTCCGTGACACAGGATGTGTCGGTGGCGCTCTTCATTCCGTAAGGTGATAATAAAGTGAAAGGGTGAGATAAGCGAATGTAATAAAATCCCCTACACCGTGAGGTGTTTGTATATATTAATGGCGCACTTAATGCGTAAAATATTGGATGTGTAACAAATACGGGTAATTAATTGCACTCCCTGCGGGAACCTGCCCCGTTTCTCCCGTGAGTGAGCTGCGCGGCGCCCGCTCGCCGCGGCCGGGATGGGATGCGGGGCGATCTGCGCACGCTTGGGGTGGGGGGGGGGG
>PVKZ01005536.1:0-51390 GCA_004027375.1 Macroglossus sobrinus | reverse complement strand
CCCAAGCACATCTTCTTTGTTGCGCTGGCAAACGTCCCACACCACAAATGCTTCATTAGCCCTGCTGCCGGCCTCCTTGCCAGACGCGAGTGCCCAAATCCAGGCTTCTTTCTGCTCTGTTCTTTTGTGTGGCTGATGATCATGTATTCATCTTGCCGGTTCTTCCCCATTTTCCTCGACTTCTGAACTCCAGATGTCCCGGTTTTCTTGCCCAAAACGCTCTGAAGTCTGCAGTGAGACACAAGGTGACTTTTTAGTCCTTAACCCATCCCACCCCTTACCACCTTCCCACTTCTCCACTCCCCCAAATGAATAGTAACTTTGAGCCGCTCCCCAACATGAGTGCTCTTCTCTCAAACTTGCAATCTGAAAAGATACCGAGTGGTTTCTCCCAGTCTGTGATGGTGGATGGGGTCAGAGGTGGCACTGACTGGTTCTCGCATGTATGTGATGTGAGGCTTTCTCCTTCATTTCACCCCTTCCCTCTTCTGGACCCCTTATTCGCTTCTGCGCATGGTTGCCATATTTTACCAATTTTCAGAAAGCTGTCCAAAATGGGGGTACAGAGAAGATTCTTCATGCCTTGCTGTGCACGTTATATTCATCTGAATGAATCTTCTTCTCCACTCTACCCCCAAAGTCCCTGCCCTCCCCGCTAACCTTCTGCCTTCCTAACCTCCTCAGCCCCAGCAATGACCTATTCCTTAGATATTTAAAGGGATTAACACTTAGCTATTTGGGAAGCGAGCAGAAACATTTCTTTAAAGCTTTATTCTGTGGATTTCACAGAGCCAAATCTTTAGTGAAGGTGTGCTGGGTTCTACAGTAACTGCAGCGAATTTTAGATGTGGTATCTTGGGCTGTGATAGATGCTCTGTACCTGGTATGTTTAATTTCCCCTTAACATTGAATTAATCGATCTGTGTTAGCGTATTCTGAGCAGCTTCCCCCACAGAGAGTGTTACCAGTTTTTATCTCCCAACCACGCCAACATGCGATGGTTTAATGTCTTATTTTTGAGTAAATCATAGATTTTAGTGTTAAGGTAGACCCAAAAGAGTAAGTGCATATTTTTAGGGCACTCGTGGTCCGATCGTTGTCCTGGATTCTAACTTGGAATCCTGGGAAAGGAAATTATCTCTAAGCAACGTGTTGCCATATTGTGCAGGTAGGTTCCTGAGCTTGTCTGTCGCTGAGCCTTATTCTGAGTATGAGGGGCGATCTAGCTGACAAGCTGAGGAGAGAGGTGGCCAGATCATAGGCCACCAAGGAGCATGTTGGGAAAGGCCAGTAATGGTCAGTGATTGAACCATTTTCAAAAGACTCAGGATGTCCCCAGAACATCCCCAGCCTCCCATTATTGGATCGTTATGGTTTTATTACCCATGGGTTTATTTAAACCTTTTTCAAACCTAACTCCATTCTCAGGGTATACTCCTCCTCCAGATAATAATTCTCTAAATTTATTACCTGCCATGAAAATACTATCTTCTTTTTATGGCTCCTGAAGAGATTCCCCTAGAATTCCAAAGGGATGTCCCTTGTTAGAATGTCCTGGGATTTGTGGACAGGGCTGTGGCCATATTCTCCATTTCCTTTCTGATTTTATAGACTCTGATCATTACTCCCTCTTAATCGTCATCTCTGCAGATTAAGGAGCTCTAATCCTTTTTAAAAGCCTAATCTCATACAGTAAGTGGGCTGCCCCTGTAATTCGCTCCCAGCGTGACTATTTTCCCAAGGGAGAGTGACAGTTAAGAGACAATGGAACTGAATTCCAGGTGTGGGCAGCCACGCCACAGTTGACGAGTGTACCTCACACACACATGCAACGGGACTTTTCTGATTGCCCCGAAAGTTGGATTTCTCGAGTAGCATCTCAGTAGCACTTATTGGTTAAATGATCTCATGAGAGAAATTTGTGAGACTCTTGGCCAGTGCCCTGGCAAATCTGATCGTTTTCTATAGGACGTATCCAGCCAAATGAAAAATGGGCAGATCCACCACGCTGTCCAGATGTTTTCAGGGTTTTCGATGAAAGAGTGTAAGAGTATTTGACATCACGAAGACACAGCCTTAATCCTGGGCTTGAGTCTTTAAGAATGACAACTCAGGCCAGAAAACTTGGTCTCTAAATTGTTCTCAGGATGGAAACGAAGTGTTCACTTTGAGTAGGTGTTATTTCGTGTAAAAGCACCATCCGGAAATCTTAAAGGGGAAATTCTTTAGAGTCTTTCCAGTGTCAGTGATCCTGGACTAAAAATGGCGTAGAACTTAAGAGCGTGGATTCCGGAACTGGTCCTGGGATCAAATCCCAGCTCTGCCACTTTCCAGCAGTGAAACCTTAGCAAGTGTCTTACTCTCTCTGTGCCTCAGTTTCCTCATTGATCAAAAGGGAAAAATAATAGCACCTACCTCACAGAGTTGTCGTGAGACCCAAACAAATGTACATAAATATATTACCACAAAGTTAAGTGCCGTATAAGCATTTGTTTTCATTCATTTGTAGAGCCAGGTGAAAGTTAACTGGTCCCTGCTGTTGGTAGCCCAATTATTGCACCATTTCCTGCTGACCCTAAATAGGAAAACAAACAAATGAGCAAACAGAGAGTTCGCATCAAAATTGAGACAAAAAGTCAAGGCAAAACTGGTTTTAAAAAGACAAAATGATTCCTGCTGCTCCAAGTGTGACTGTGAAGGTGACACCAGCCTGGACCATCTCTGGAGTCATAGGTTCCAGATGAGAAGGGCAGCAATGAGATGACAGGGTACAGCGGAAGGAGCACCAGGTCGGAGGGTCTGCCTCCAGCAACACCTGCCTCCCGAGGCTCCATTTTGCTCACCTGTAAAGTGATGCGATTAAACACAGAGCTTTGTTTTAGGTCTGAAATTCTGTGATTCTGGAACAGAAGACATTAAGGCATTCTGTAAATATATCCCGGGCATGATGCAACACTTTGAGCACTGATGGTGGATCCCCTGGGAATCCAGACGGCATCCACATGGGGCCACTTCCACCCTTGTGGTTCTGCTGTGGCTTAATTATCTCAGTCAGCATCTCCAGGGTGTCCGTTTCAGTGTTCTCCCAAGGCCGTCTTTGCAGATCTCTCAGCGATGCCTTTGGAGACGTGGCAACTCCCTTGCTGGGATTGTAGAGACTAATTTTTCAAATTCATAAACAGTTTATTGACTGAATTGGCTGCTAATCATTATACTTGCTGCTCATTTTATTTGTGGTGTCGACTAGGGCAGCCAAACAAGGAGGACATGCGTCAGTGAAGCCCTCCTGCTTTCGGGTGTTTTAGGAGGTAGTACGGACCCAAACAAAGTGGTGGAGTCTGTACACCTGTCCCCAACACATTCCACCCGGGCCTCACCTCAACCCAGTCGTTCAGTATTCTCAGTACATTAGAAATTGCTGGATTATATACAACACCTTCTCTCTTTCATGACAGAATTGGTTGTTTCAGATGGTAGAACTACTTTCACGACTAGGCTTGGTTAGTAAATTTTGCAAAAGCAACACCATGCTTTCCTTTAAATATCCCCCAAATACTAGTAATCTAAAGCAGTGGTACCCAACCTTTTTGGCACTGGGGACCAGTGCTCCTATGAGAATCTAATGCCTGATGCTCGAAGGGAGAGTTGAAGCAGTGATGCTAGTGCTAGGGAGAGACAGCAAATACTGATGAAGCTTTGCTCACTCCCTTGCTTGCCCACCATTCACCTCTTGCTGTGCAGCCCAGTTCCTAACAGACCAAGGAGCAGTACCAGTCCACGGCCCAGGGGTTGGGGGACTTCTGATCTGGCTCACGAAAGTCTTTTCCACTTGGGGTGTTGTGGGTGTGCATGCGTTTGTGGTTGGTAGGTATCAAATCCTCACATGAGTCATTTGGATATGTATTTTTTATCTGTCTTGTGCTTATTGTACCCAACTTTTGTTTTGAAGACTCTAATTGAACATTTCTAAATAAAACCTGTTACTAAAAGGGACTTCATTAAAAGGTAATAATATATTCACTGAGAATAAGTGTGGGGGGGTGGAGCAGGAGTGAAGCCACAGAAATGACCAGAAGCGGAAGAGGAGGGACCGTGGTTTCAAGGCCACTGCTTTTCCTTTAATGTAGAAACTATTTTCAAAGATTTATCATTCTACATGACCTGAAGGTGTACAAGACAGTCTGTGTGTAGACTCCAGGCATGGCCTTTCAGCAGAGCCAGCCCTAGGTCTTGACAGCATTCTGAGACTCCACCACAAACAGTACCTCATGTCCCATTAGGTGTTGGTGGGGATCTAGAGCAGTGGTCCCCAAACTTTCCAGTACCAAGGACCGGTGTTCCAATGAGAATCTAATGCTTGACAATCTGAGGTGAAGCTGAGGTGGTGATGCTGGTGCTGGGGAGCGGCTGCAAATACAGATGAAGCTTTGCTCGCTCACCTCCTGCTGTGTGGCCCAGTTCCTCACAGGCCACAGACTGGTACCAGTCCATGGCTCAGGGGTTGGAGACCCTTGGTCTAGAGGACTTCCTAGGCTCCTGGAGCCATCCTGGGCTCTGTTCCCCTGCCTTCTCAAACTATTTACCTTTCTTTAAAAAAGAATTTCAAAGTTCTTCACAAGCTCTTAAGATGCTTTGGAAATAAACTCATCCTTAGTTTTGCCAAGGGTGATCGTGGCGGAGAGGCCAAACACAGTTCCCTGGGAATATGAAATGGGATTTCTCTGATAGAACAGAGATCTTTCGGTCCAAACCAAAAGATGGGACTGAGGTGTTTAATCCCAGCCCTTTCCCACTACAACCCAGACTGGACGTGGGGAGCATAAGCTGTCAGCAGAGTGGCACCACCTCCCGTGGTCTCATGGTTCTCTGCAGCTCTGTTTGATGGTCATCCATCTCTCATTGTGCTTTCTTGGGTGCTTACTGTGAGCGATGCTCTTCTTATGGTCCTGCCCGAACCCCACTTCCTAACAATTTCTCTCTAGGCTCCTCACTCCCATGGCTCCATCGACATGAATCCAGGGCACACAGAGTAGTTTTAATGTTAGCCTCAGCAAAGCTTAATTACGAAGGTGAATCTACTGCAGAAAACAATCACGTAATGCATTCTTGAATGAAACAGGAGTAACTGGATTATCTGTGCTCCAGCTTCCCTTAGTGCAATATTAGAGAGTTTATGCCGTGTTGTTTTTGGATAATCTCCCATCCGAGAATGGCACCAAGCTTGGCCCTATTTATTTTAACACTTCACCCGGGAACTAGAGCAAAAGTTTAACGTCAAGCACCATCAGCCTGTCTTGAACTGAGCCACCAATGGCACATCGTCCATGGGGTGACTTGAAGGGAAGTTAGTTAACACTGCAGAGTGACAGTACGCTGTTTATGTTTTCAACTAAGCTGATTCATTAGATGTATCATGAATATTAAATTTAAAATATTAAATTTACATTTAAATATTTACTGGCATAAAAACCTCTTCATCAAAGCAGGGGAGACTGGAATCTTCCTGGTTCTCGACCTCCTCTGTGTGTGGTCCACTAACTCCATTCCAAGGACATTCCAAGGGCAGCCTTAGATGCAGTTGAGGAACGTGTGACATTGCAGGTTGAATCTGGGTGAGGCGATCCCAGCTCTCCCGCAAGAAGAACCCGTGTTCTGACCCAGTGAGGCCCACAGGCCTCGTGAAGAAGGAAAGAGCATTAGGCCTTCGGAAAAGTTGTTAGCCCCCACGTGTGGCTAAGAGCAGGGGGTGGCAGACTGCAGCCTATGGGCCAGGTCAGGTCCTTGGTCTGTTTTTTTAATGAACCTAAGATAAGCACGGTTTTTATGTTATTGAAGGGTTGTAAAGAAGGCTATGCCACAGAGATTGAATGTGGCCACAAAGCTTGTGTGTCGACTACCTAGCCTTTTATGGAAAACGCTTGCCGACCCCTAGCCAGGGTTGTTTCTCTCTTTGGTAGACGTGTCCTCTCTGAGATTCCTTCTAGTTCTGAAGTTCCGAAACTATGATTCTTTGATGGAATCATTTTGGTCCAGCTCTGTCTAACCCGAACGGCCTCTTAGATTTGTAATCCCAGCAGTGAGCTCCAGTTGTTTGTAAGATCTGAGGGTATCTTGTAGTATCTCAGGGTTGGAGGGGAGGAGGAAAGTATTAGATTTTAGATTTTGATGCTTTTTCTCTGATTTTTTTTGTTTGTTTTATTGTTTGACTAAACTTGGAGTCACTCTTTGAAACATGTACAGAGTTTGAGAAGGAAGGAAAAATGTCTCCATTACAACAGATAACATGACAATCATCGAGTATCCTAGTATACACATAACACCAAGACTTCCAAGTGTGAGCAAATAAACTAGGTGACTGAAGCGTATTCAGTGAACCAGGTTTCAACAATAATTTGACAGTTTTGTAGAGTTTATTATAAAATTGTCATTCTTTTCCCCACACACTAGTTTTTTTTTTCTGGGGCTATGGAGAAATCATTTGATTTATATTAATATCTATATGTAGTGTTGCCAGTGGAATGTCAACAGTTTAACATGTATATACATACACACATTGTGCACAGGTAGAGTAGAAGATGTTAAAACATTCTTTCTCATTACGCGAAAGCCACGATTATTCAACACTATTGATAATCGTGATGGTGTTTTTATGAGACATATGTTAACAGTCAACATTTTAAAGGTGTAGACATTTTTTTGTGGATCCGGTACTTTGTAAATACCCACTCCTCAGAGAGAAAGATGCAGATTCAGATGAAGAAGCAAAGAAAATACCCGGGGCTCGTCTCTGCCCTTCCTTCATGCTCCTCCACGCGGCTGTCACCCCCGTCAGGGGCGACGGCCAGAAGCGGCCCCTCGCTGCCGCCCTGCAGACCAAAGTCCACTTCCTGTGATCCTTTCTCCTGGAGTGCCACTGTCCGCTCAAGGCGGAGCCCTTACCTCCCTCCTTGCAGTGTCCACGTGACTGTTCATTCTTTTTATTACATTTCCTCCAGGGGCCATTTCCATCATGTCCTATCTGGTTGCTACTCTACCCACATTTATAAGGGCCGGTGTGGCGTTGGAGGATGTCAGGCGGTTTAACTGGGGAGCGTGCTGCCGCAAACTCGCCGTCGGTCCGCGGCGACAGACGGAGGGGCCCGCTTTTTCTAATTATCCCTGCGGGTCTTTCAGTCTGGCTGAGAGAGGCAACGTGGGGGCTGCTGTGTGGCTCTGGGACTCTCCGTCTTCCCCAGCCCCCTTCCCGGGCCGCCTTCCCCGCCCCCTCGCCCATGAATATGACACTGCTCCTCAGCACAGACCGGGAGCAGCTTCCAGCAGCTGAAACCTCTGATCCCGAAGCCACGAGAGAGTTTGGCTTTTGGATTTTGGCAAGAAGGCCCGTTGCCCATCAGGTCAGCATGAATAAAGATTTCTTTCTTCCTTTCTTTTTTTTAAAGTCAGGCACCAACCGACACTGCCCCCAGAGGTCCCTTTCTCAAGACGGTTTAACCCCTTCTCCCAAGCCCATGTTTCTGTTCCGAATGCAAGGCGGTCGCTTTCTTCTTTTCCTGTGAGACAACCAAGAAATCTAGATGTAAAATTCGAAAGCCAGATCAATTCCGGACCGTCTTATCATTTCTAAAGTATGTTTACCCGGCGTTGCAGTAGGAGCGAGCGGACTGTTTGAAGGCCACATACTTCTCAAACCTTGGTTGCAACACGTTGGCGCCGTTTTGAAACTGTCTTTATCTAGCTGAGAAAACGAAAATCTATTTGATAAAGTGGCACTCTGGCCAGTTTATCTTGCAATATGGCTTTCGCTCACTGAGTCTATTGATTTCCTTAAATTAATGTTTACAGAATGCTACTGAATTTTGCTCAACAGAACATTGTTCTTTTGAAGGTTTATAAAAAGAAAAACAATGATACAGACTGTTATTGCCATGTGTTCCTTTGCTTGGATGGAGGAAATGTGAGGTTTTTTGTTGTTGTTTTGGGTTGTGTTCTTTCTTTTTTTTTTTTTAGGACAGCCTTGAACTATAGCCACTTCCTATAAGCATTTACTCTTCACATATTTAAGTAACAAACATGTACCTAGGAAGTGAGCCCGCTTGTAGGCCAAAAACTGTATGGGTGTTATGCAAATGAATCCAGTGGGGTCCACGAAAGCCAAATGCTGCTTGGAGCATCAGAATGAAAGAGACTAGCCTGAAGACTCATTGTTTTCGTAGAATTTCCTCTGCCTCATTTCATATAGCCCAGTCTGGGTTACAGCTTCCCAGCCAGTGCTTGGATAGTGCCAGCCCTTCCAAACATAGGTGTGAGCATCCTAATAAAATATGAGCGTCTCGTAGCCATTTGGCGGAAACTGTCAGAACTTGCTCTTGGCCCAGGGTGCTCAGTGTTGAATATACAAGACCCAGTCTCTAGTACACAGCCATTCAGCTCTGGACACGGATTCAAGTCGCAATCATGAAATGACCGGAATAACTTTGGAAACACAAAGCACCTTTTCTCAACTTATTGGCTGAGCCTATAAAGTCACCCAAGCGAACGCCCTCCAAGCCCCTCTCCACGTGCTGCTCTGCGCACACGTGTTAATCACAGCGAGACGCCTTCCAGGACCCAAGCTCTTCCTCCAGGCGCCAAACTACCACCTTACATTCAGATGGCGTTTGATGCTTTCCAAGGCACGTTTGTGCCTGCTTCCCCATCTGATCCTTCCCCGTAATGAGAGGGCATTGGGACGCAATTCCACGATTCGCTCCGCGTAGCATCCCGCACCATTTCTCCCCTTCCAAAGGGCCGGGTCGTCCCTGGCTGTACACACAGGATAAATGCACACATGGCCGCAGAGGGAGACCCTTAGGAACAGCATCTTGCAACTATATGTCATAGCTCCATGGTTCCTCTCTCCACCTCTGGCAGGAGAATTCAGTGAGAGTGAGACGGGGGAGAGGAGCAGCAGTAACGTATCTGTTCTTGCCTTTTCATCTGATAATCTCTATGAGGAGTTACTAAAGCATCTAGGTTTATCCATTTAAGTCCACTCTGTCTGCAGTCTAAGTCCCCAGCTTGTGCCACTGCCGTCAGGAGATATGTCTCTCCTTGATCAATATTTACTTAACAAACAGCAGGGATGGGAGAGTTTGTTTAGAGGAATCATGTGCACGCTGGGGTGAATGAATGCTCGGGGAAGTGTTTCAACTTTGCCTCCTTTCTGAGGATCTGTGTGTGTGTGTGTGTGTGTGTGTGTGTGTGTGTGTGCACGCGTGCATGCGTGCATCCACATGCAGATGCCCTCTCTCTTTGTATCCCCTCCAAAGACACTTAGAAGTCATCTAGAAACATGCTTCATAGATGATTAGTGCATCGTTTATACCATAAGAAAATTCATGATATAAATTCAGTTTTGAAGAATCCAGCCCAAAGTTGGAGTTTCCCTTTGTCTGCCTTGGCAGGTTAGACATCTGCAAAGGCTCTTAGGACGAACTGGATGCACAAGCATCTTTCTTTGACTCCTTTCAGATGAGTGGAAGGGAAGAAACAAAAGCAGTCTGACAAGGCAACTCTATATATTTCTGATGGCATCACATATGTGTGTGTGTGTGTGTGTGTATACACATATGTATATATACACATACACACATATGTTTATGTATGTACACATATACACATATGTACACACACACACACACACACACACACACACACACATATATGTTTTTTAGAAAGCCCAAGGAAAAAAGCTCTCCAGATTTTCAAAGCCGCGTACCCAGTTTTCGGAGTTAGAAGTGCTTGCCTCTAATCACACATACAAAGAGCAGGGTGCTGGGGTTGGGAGAGCCCTGCCCTTTCAACTTCACCCAAACAATCGCTCGAAGGCTCAGTCAGCGCCTTCAATGCTGTCGACTTGGAGGCATCTGGGTCTGGTTTGGGGGGTTTTGTTTCTGTGTGTGGGTCGAGGCTGGGGGGGGGGGGGGTGGGAGTTATTTATTTATTTGATTTTGTGAATCGGAGTTGTAAAGCCATCTGAAATATTCATGCAGAATTGTCTGAGAAGCCCGTTTCTGTTTTATTTACTGCACAGTAGAACAGCCACAGCGGATTAGTTCTACAATACCCGTAACAAAAGCCCAACAGCTGATGCATGTGATGTTAGGAGGTGACAAAACAGTTAAAGTATGCTGCTGGCTACAGGCAAGCAGTCAGCAGATGCAGACAAAAGGGTTTGTGACAAGAATAACTCTCTCTCCAAGGCGAGCAGTGAAGAGTATCCAAAATACCAGTACCCTTTTCTCCTTGACATTGTCTTCTTACAGTCAGCATTTTATTGCCCTTTTATAGTATTAAAAAAAAAAAAGAGGAGGAAGAAGAAAGAAAATTTAAACACAAGCTAATTCACCAAAATACTAGCCAGGATTTTACTTTTCCATCAGTTAACCACTCCTGCCCATCCATATGTTTCCTTTTCCATTGCCCTGTTGAAAGTTTGAAAAAAAAAAATAGTTTAAAAGATGAACTGAAATGATGATCTCCCTTGATAAAATTGTAACCTATTGATAAGCTTGATAAGCCCTTTGAGACAGTAGTTATTGGGGAGGGGCCAGGGAGAGAGGTCCATGCCTGGTTTATTTTCTGTCTATTTCAGCACAGATCATTTCACTGATGAAATTAGGCCAGTGGACCAATTTTTAAAGGGGATCAAGGATGGAAAGGTTTCCATGGGGAACTATGCAAGGGGCAAGGCTTAGGTCCCCCACAAGAGGCCGATGGATGGGCTTGTGGATGTTTCAGAGGTATGAAAAATCAACTTCTCTGTCTCCAGAAAATAGAAAAGCCTGTCTTCTTTTTAACCTTTATAATTCCCCTTCTATTCTCTGTGACATTCATTCAGCTGCCAAGAGCGTTTGGCAAGGTTTGGGCCAGCGAGCACACTTTCAGTGACCGCTAACCTTGGTATGTCCTGACACTTATGATGAGTGTCTGCAGGACACAGAAGGCAGGCAGCCTGCTATGTCAGGCTTTTATTATGTACTGCAGAGGCTAGGGACAGTCAGTTTAATAAAACAAATCATCCTTGAAGGTAAAGCAACTGGGAAGAGGAGGAGGAAGACAGGGGAAAATGTGTCTTTGCCACTCATTCTGATAAAAAAAAAAAGGGACAGCAAACTAACCACTCATACACATGTGTGCATACACATACACATGTGCATGCACACATACACACACACCCCTCGGTGTATGTGTATGCGTGCACGTGTGTACACACACACGTGCACACAACCCAGCCACATACAGCAGACTTGAAAACATCCTCCCGTTTTCCCCATTTCATGGAAGCCCACAAGGCCCTCTTGCTGTGAGGAGACTCAAGTACAAACAATTGCGATGAAATTGGTCGACGCTGATAGCCAGCCCCCTTCAGACTTATGAGTGCCTCCAAGGACCTCATCACAATATTATTCCCCTCCACATATCAAGGCAAGGAGAGGCGGGACCGTTCAGAGAGAGGCTCCTATATTGGGATGCCTTTTATCAGAGCAAAGTTTCCACTCCTCTCCTCTCCTGAAGAACACTCCGCACTGCAGCTCCCACAATAGCCTCAGAGTCCCAGCCAGAGACTCTGGAGGCCTTTTGTTTTTCCCCTGTGGCATGTCCAAAAGCGTGGCCCTCCCTCCCCCTCCCGGCAGCCCTGCATTGTCTTGCATTCCAGGGACTTGATTGACTGTTGCCACCTGATGCTGAGGAGATACTCTAGAGTTCATTCTGCACATTGTTGGGTTCTATTTAAAGAAACCTAGATAAGGGATTACTTGTCACTAAGGGATTTTCTGCAGATGTTTATTAGTGATTGGAAATCCATTAGGTGTGAAGAGGTACAGAAAAATCGAGGCCGTATTATTCTCAGAAGACTGAATTCTAAGGCACCCCACCCAAAAAGCATCAGGAAGGACCCCCCAACTTTACTCTGTTCAGTGGAGTTGGGGAAATGTTTCTAGCAGAGAGGTAAGGGTCTCTTTTTCCTCATGGGTGATATTTCTACCTGTGGATAGAATTCCTTGGCGGTTTCAGAAGACAAGTTGCTACCCGTCAGTCTGCTTCTCTGAAGCCACCAAAAAAATATGAACTGTTCTAGTATTAGAGAATCTTGTTATAACTTTATTTTATGTAACGCAGTTTATTGCAGGAGTCCTGCCTCAAAGTAAGCACTAAATGAGCAAACAATTTCATTTGTTTGCAAAGCATTCACCCCTTCCCAAGCATAAACCAAAGACAAAGACTCCTCCTGAGATCATTGTCCCAGTCCCATGTATTTTGAAGTCACTAGATCTTCTGGGGTTTGTTTCGATCACAGATCCACAGCTTGTCCAGGTTTTGATGCCTCAGACAAGTAGGAATAACTGAAAATGCTTTAAAAAAGAGGAAAAATGGTTCAATGGAATGACACCTGGACAAGTTATTTTTCATGAGCCTCTTAATCGCATAATTTCTTCATCTCATAGACTCATATAGTTTCTTCCTGTATAAAACGATGATTTCAGAGATCTGTTCCAACTTGTTAAATTCCATCTTTTTAAAAAATTCCTTTTTTTTAAGTATTGAGGGAGAAGATGAGTGTGATGCTAGAGCAATATGGAATAAAGCAGAAGGCGAGATCTCATTACGATCTATCAAAGACTATTCAGAAGAATGCTGCTAAGCATTATGGGGGATGTGAGAATAGAAACCATGGCCCTTTATCTAAAGACATCTTATGATAAATTCATTACAACTAGATGGAAGTAGGTGAAAAGTTAAATAATGTCAAGACAAGTACAAAAGATGTTAAAGGACAGCCCAAGAGTACTACTAAAAGAAATGAATGTTTAAAAAAGGATAAAACCCACCACAAACCATTAAGAAGCACGGCAAATGATAAGAATAGTGAGGCGGATGCTGCACACCACCCCTGCTCCCCCCGCAAGAAGTTACTTTAATTTGTTTTCAGGCAAACGCTAGAACTGCCCTTCCCTCCCCCGAGTGCTGACACCATTCTAGATTTATCTTCCTCCTGCTCCCTCACCCCGCACCCAGCTCCCAGACCCGGGGGCTCCGTGGAGTGGGCGGGGCTTCCAGCCTTCTCTGACTTCATCTGGAGCAGCTGCGGTACCCTCTGCCCCTCACAGCTCTCCGCCATGCCATGTCATGCCCCCGAGTGTTCGAGGAACAGAGATCTTCATCATGGCTCTGTTGCCAGTGGCCAGTAAAACCACACTTCTTTAAATGTTTATTTTAATAAGTGCTCATGATCATGTTTCTGTAGCATTTGGCTCACAGTTCCCAAACCAGGTAGGGTGGGGATCCTCACTGCCTAACTGCCCTCCAGCCAGATTCCTTCTCTCAGTGATGCCCATTTGATCAACTGTGAAGGATCATTTTGGGGAAAAGTGAGCATAGTGCTCAAAAAAAAATTGCTCAGTGGCGTTTCACATATTAGTCTAAGGTGAGTGGGAGTACTTCTCTCTCCTCCAGGCCCCTTCCTATCCCACAAATACTTATATATGCAGGAGGTTTGGAGAAAAATCACCAGAGTTGTGTAAAACTTCCCGATGAACTCTGCAGGGATGGCCATTTGGGCCTATGGGTTTGCACATTGATAGCGGACAAGGTGGTGTTCTGATGGTTTTTTAGGCAGTGCTGGGAACTATGCCTTGAGAAACTGGCCAATGGTGTGTCTGTGGGAGGGGCCACTCACAGTTCTCCCTGTTGCCAGGCTCTGATTGGCCACAGGTGGGGGGGGGGGCTTTTTTTCCCCTAGAAATTAAATAGGTTTATTTTAAAGGACGAGTGACTTGCCACTGGAAGCATTGAACTTCTTTGTCCAGTTTTAAATGTTTGAAACAGTCTGTGTAAAAATAGTGGCCATTCTTAGTTTTATTTAACAGTCACTATCATTATAGAAAGGTCCATTGCACAAATTGAAAAAAGGTGGGGAGAAAAGGATCAATTATGTTCAACAGGACAATACCTCCCTTTTAGTTTGATAAGTGGCTTGTCTTAACTGATGTGAAAATCTTTCGTCTCATATATGTGTAGACAGATCGGTCTACACATACAACTATAGGGCATTTACTTCCTCATATTTCTGCACTTACTGTAAAAATAAAACGTTACTAGTGCAAAAGTACCCCACTAAAAGAAATCTACTGAGCATCAGTGCGTACTTGGAAAATTATGAGTTCTTGCAATGATTCTGTGAATCCATTATCTTGAGATAGGGAAAGACAGGCCATGCTTTAGAATACCAAGAAAGAATATCAGTAGCTACTCCTTTCCCTAGACAAGAGATCAGACTATTAAAAAAACAATTAAGAACACACACACACACAAACACACACACACTATCCATATATACTAATTGGTGTGGAAGACAAGGATTACAAAAATAGGGATCCTAAAAAGAATGTTTGTTGCATATTTATCTTGGGATATAACAACTTTGAATAATTCCCTTGATCTCTTTGAGCCTCGATTTTCTCACTGTAAAAAAATGGGGATAATAACACCTCATAGAGATGTTGGGGGGATTGAATGACATACTTCACGTTCAGTTTGTAACACAGTGCCCAACACTTAATAAGCGCTCCAAAAATGTTAGTTTTTTTATTATTATTAGCTATATAAATCACTTTCTTATGGAGCAGATCTCATCTCAAGGTAAAGAATCTTCTGGGATAGAATTTTAAGATTCAGTACAAATTTTATATTTTGGGACTCGACGTTAATGTCATTATCTCACTCCTTTTTGTGTATAGTGTGCTTTATAGTACAGATTACTTTGATATACAATTTAGCAAGCGAGTCAACCCTCTGGTTCAAACACGCAACTCTGACTTTGGTTTTCTTGGGCTTAGTTTATATCAAAGGCCAGTTATTTATCTTACTTTTGAGAACACATTTTGTTTTCGTAATGGAAATCCAAAGGAAATAGGATTCACAGTCTGAAAGACTGGTTGGAGACTTGCTTCTGGAACACACCTATTGAATGGATTCCTTAATATTCTCAATGGAATCCTAGCTTTTCCACTGGTCTGCATGGATCTTTGGCCCAGGTCTTTCTAAAACTCTACAAAGCCATCAACCTCCACATTACAATGCTGCTATATATAACAACTTTACATAAGAGACTAGAGGCCGGCCATTTTTAGAAAATGCAGGTGCCATGTAAGCCCCTTTCTCAAACAAAGAACTTAGCTCAGTTTCCTTTGAAGAAGTGGAGACTTGAAACTGAAAACTTTATTAATTCCATTGTCTCCTTGTATCAGCAGGTTCCAGAGAGATTCCTGGAAGTTGCACAGATCACATTACGGGAGTTTTTCAATGCCATTATCGCAGGCAAAGATGTTGATCCTTCCTGGAAGAAGGCCATATACAAGGTCATCTGCAAGCTGGATAGTGAAGTCCCTGAGATTTTCAAATCCCCGAACTGCCTCCAAGAGCTGCTTCATGAGTAGAAATTTCAACAACTCTTTTTCGAATGTATGAATAGTAGCAGTCCCCTCTGGATGTCCAAGTTATACGTGTCTAGGTTTTGATTTCATATATATGTGTATGGGAGGCACGGATGTGTTATGAAATCAGCTGGTAATTCCTCCTCATCACCTTTCTCTCTCCTTCTTTTGTTTTCCATTGCAAGGGGATGGTTATTTTCCTTCTGCCTTTACTTTACTTTTGCCTAAGGCCCTTAACATTTGGAGACTTCAAATAGGGTTAATTTTCAGGGAAAAAGGAATGTTGACGTGTGTAAAGTTTATATTAGCAAGGAAGGGCATTCGTTAAAGATGCTTCTGCCTGAAGGATGGTATGTTGCGAATGGCGGTTGGCAGAGGGGGACCCACGACACGGCACAGCTCTGTGGTGATGTGTCTCTTGTTTTTACTGCTGAGAAGGTTGGAAAACTCAATGAAACCACTTCATAAACTTAACTATTTGGTTTGAACTCAGTAAGTAGCTTTTTATTACATGTTTAAAAATCACGCCAATGGCAGATGAACAACTGATTTTTCAAAAAGTACCGCAAAAGGCCGAATTTAAAAAAGAAAAATAATCACTGTCACGCCTTTCCTAAGAGAAATGGCAAAGACCCCAAACTAATACCAACTTCTCACGGAGGCAAAGCGGTTTTTCACAAAACTGACTCTTCGAAGATGAGACTGGAAATTCATCCGTGATCCTCTGGTCGCCTCTCTAAATTTTCCAATAGGTTCTTCTTCATGATAAGTGAGCCTATATCATTCTTCATAGCAAAAAAAAAAAACCCTGTAAATTGTTATCATTTTCTATTTATCTTGCTTCAGATATTAAAAGGCACATAAGTTTCAAATTTACTCTTTGCTCAAATTTATTTATATGCTTACAAGAATTATTATTCTGTTTACTATTTAACAGGCCCCCCCCCCAAAAAAAAAAAACCACTATTATCTGAATACCTTTCTGTAGTCAGGAACAAAGGACATCCCCACTTGGCCATAAATTCCCTGCTTACACTAGAAGTTTGTTGACAGCCATGAGCTGACTTGATCTTCACCTCCTGAGGGGAGCACGTATGAGAATGACCTATTTTCACATACGATTCCACACTACCCTGATGGATAGTTCAAAGTGGTGACAGTCTAATTAAGCGTTTCTTCTTTTTAGGTGTAGCATTTTCAAGCAATTGATAAAATCTCTTCTAATTCAGAAGCTAGTATTGGCCAAAATGTGAGAAGAGTGCATAGCATAGCAAAGTTTGGGGATCAACCCGAAAGACACCATTTTAGCACACATGAGAAAGCTAGCTGCTACTTTATGCTTTCTTCCATGGTTCTCCTCTTTCTCCTTTTTCTCTTTTTTCCAGTTTTTCAAAGGGAGGCAGCGTCCCATATTTGCTCTTAAAAAGCCGTGTGGCATTCACACTTGTTTTCTTAGATGGATTCTGTGTGCAGATGCAGTAAGAATTCCTTGTTCACTCTAGTCGGTTTTTCCTGACCCTTCCTTCCCCTTAAGTAATTCGGTTGGATATACACCTCCTAAAATGACACAGTAACGAACTTGGTATTTATATCATAGAGAACGTAAATACTATTTTTCCTTAAGTTTTCTAAAAATCCATTTGACTTCGGAGAATGCAGGTCGACCCACGTGACCAACTCGCTGACCCAATCGCTGTAATTTAACGTCATTTAGAAATTCTGCTGATGGACAGGAATGTATGAAGGCAGTTATTGTCAGCACAAAGCCTTAAAACCTGCTGACTTTAAACTAAACAGCACAGTCCTCCGATGGCCCGCATCACTGAGGAAACTAGCCAGCCCCCGCAGTGTAGACAGAGCGCCGGGGTGTGGGCTAGAACACCACCGGTTTCGCTCTGGGCCCACAGACACATCACGTGGCTTGCACTGTCTTCCACAACGCACCCAGAGCCATCAGATCCGATTTGTTCTTGTTCCAGCTTGCTCGAGAAAAAAAAAACGTTAAGATAATCATTACCTTGGAATAAAATGCGAACCAAAAAAAAAATTTTTTTTTTCAATCAGCATAAGGTAGGGAAGCAATCTCAACCCTTGGTCACACTCTTTGGCCTCGCTTCATGTAAAAGAGTGTGGCCTGCACTGTCCACGTCAGATACAACTGGGTCTTTGAGTTTCCATGTAATTCGTATCAGCGTTGGGTTGCCGTTTGCGATTGTAAAAGGCAAAACCGCGGTGTGTTCACCTGTGTGCTCAGATCGTTAGAATCTTCTGGATCTGCGGCAAATTCGGTATTGATTCCAGACTTATCTGGATTTTTAGTATTATTCTCCCCTGCCTCTCTAATTTAAATAGCCAAATTAGGCAAAAGTGTGTGCTCACAACCAAATGCTGATGCTCTTATCAACGATAATATCCTCTCGATGTTCACCGAGGCATAGAAATTACTATGGAGTAGAAATTGCAGCGTGAAGATAAGCTCACCTCATCGTTCTGAAAATAGAATTCAGCCACCTTGCTTTAAGGTGTTTTCCTCCCCTTTTGCAATTGTAAAATATTGTGCCTCCCAGTGCATTGGAAAATAACAAAAACCTGTCTCTCAGAACTCCTATTTAACAGTTTTATTTTCTTTAAATCACCATCTTTCAAATCTTGACTCTCACCAAGTGAAAATTGGCTGCTTGGGAGAAAGTTAACTTTCTATGGTGGGAGAGCAAAGGATGAGGGACAGTTTACATAGAAAAAAAAAAGTCTAAAGTCCATGTTGAAATACCACATTACCACTTATTTTCTGCTAACCCTAAATTATTTTTGCATATACACTTGAGACTATAGTCTGTGCCTAGACCTAAAATGCACCAGCGGGAGGATTTTTAAAAATCCTTCAAAATACCAGTTTTTTCCCACAAGTACAATTGTTCTTGTGCCTTCTGTGGCTTTCGATTTCATCTTTTTGACTTTATTTCCAATTACTACGGCTGCAATAAACACTAGATTTTTTTTTTCTTCTGGCTGTTTGACATAACGTTGATAGCTATGCATATTTTGTGTCTTTTTAAAACAAAGCGGGAGAATACGTTTTTGAAGAAGAGAATTTTTAGAACAGTTTGATACCGCAAATTATTTTTTTCCTCAATTGTTTGAGCAGCATTCGAGTTTTGAAAATTCTTGTAGAAGCCAATTTTTTGTAACTGTGGTGCAAATCTTGTGTTTTCTTAGCCTAATAAAAAGTAGTATAGAAGCAATATTTCATACCATGTGCTATATATGTGTGTGCAGATGTGTGAACATAAAAACACACACATATACACACATGTAAAAATATACATATATATATGCGTGTGAAGTGGAAAGCTTACCTTTTCCTATCTAGATTTAAGGACCTATTTTAGACATTTGTTATGTTTTGTGAAAAGAATGTTCTATTTGCAGCAACAAAACATTTAATTCTTACTGTATCTCTGGCTGTTTAATGAGGACGTTTCACATTAAATGGTAAAACAATGTGGAAGATGGTAGAATGTAGTGATTATTTAAGGAAATGTTCACCCACATATTCCTGAAGTTTGCTTTGTGCCTCCGAGTATTATTTAATTAAAGTGTTTTATGTTTGCGGAATCTTTGTTGCTGTGCTAAGGGTGTGGGTGAATATCATTTAAAAAAATTTTTTTAAACAACAAAAAAAGCAAAACAAAAACACTAAAGCAAGAGGGGAACTTTTATAAAGCAATGTAAATATTTAACCTCATGGCTGTTGTTACGTAAGACATGAGATTTTAATAAATAACTACATTCTCACAACATCTGTTGAATTTATTACAAACACCAGTGACTGTATAGACAGTTGAAAGCATTCTTGAAAATCCTGCTCTCTACTTTTAAAAGATAACAGTCTCTTTCATCAGATGTCAAGGGCAAGGGTAATGCAGTTTCTGTAAATTTATGAAATTTCTTTTCTATGTACATGAAGACATATAGTAAGTAACTCCCTCCCCCACGCCCCCTACATGCATACATACACACACACACACACACAGGTTAATATTAAGTCATAAAGCTAAAGATTTGGGGGCTTAAAAATAGGATGTCCCCCAGAAGCAATCATAAATTCATTAAAGAAAAAGTGGTTCGCAGACTCCCCTGAAAGAAGCAGTGTACATGTGAGGACAGAGAAAACCTTTTTGCCATGTATATTATAGAATATTCATTGGTGTGAATAGTACAAATGTTTCCTTCTGGTACAAATTCTGTGTTTGTAAATTACAAGAAGCATTGTTTTCAAAAAGCTCCCCTTAAAAGAATGTAACTGGTTTATATGAGTAAGCAATTACTGTATTGCACTTAAATGTTATGTTGAAGGAAATGCAGCTTTGTTTTCTGTAGATCTGTTGGTTGTAAACCATCTATAAAACTAAAGCTTAAATGCTCATGTTCAGAGCTGGGATCAAAACTGGTATTTAACCTTTACATCTTCTTATAATTATCCTTCTAAGAATATAACAGAATCTGGAAGCATCTGGGCTTTGAGTCTTTTCAGCTGAACCCTCTCTCAAATCTGACACCCCCTAAAATGCACAAACAACAGAAAAGGCAAACAGATTGACCTTCTTTTGCAAACCTACATCCATTCTGTATTTGTTAAAGATTCTAATTCTCCATGTGGCGGGGGGAGTGTTTTAAAATCGCGTATTACCACTTCAAAATGAGAATTAGAAAAACAAACGTGTTTGGGATTGGTCTCAGCGCTACCTAGAAGAATCAAAGGTCGTGGCTTCCCCAATATTGTCCCAGCCATTTCTCATATGTATATAGTATAAACCGTGACAGAACACTGCCTTTATATTATTTAGCAATATGTTGTAAATAGCATTATTAAGCTCTTTTTTTGTAATAAAGATCCTTTGATTTGAATATAGTACAATAACCGATAAAGTCAATTTTTGATTTTTTTTTTTAGCTAGAGGCAATTTCAATTGTGGATTTTTGTTGTCTATTGTTCTGAAGACTTTGCATAATTTATTGGTTTAATTTATCCTAATTTATTTGATGAAGGTGTACAATTTTGTATTACCAAGGATGTACTGTAATATTAATTGATATGATTTTAAAAAATGAGACTCCCTGTCCATATTAAAAAGAAAATAAAAAGGTGCAGTAGACAATTGATTTTAAAGTAAAAGTAAAAAAAAAAAATTTAGTTTGGCAGCTACTAAATTTTAAAACAGGAAATAAAAAGTCGTTGGGGGGAGGGCGGGAAGGGGGTTTTACTTTGTGTGTTTTAAGCTTTTGTATACTCTCCAAACTTTTACCTTTTGCTTTGTACCACTTAAAGGATACAGTAGTCCAATTGCCTTGTGTGCCTTCCATCTTCTCTTAAACTGAATGTATGTGCAGTATATATGCAAGCTTGTGCAAAATAAAATATACATTACAAGCTCAGTGCCGTTTGACTTTTTTAAACATGTGACATTTAGTTTTTGGACTGGTTTCGAATGATAGGACGACAGACCAGTCGCGACCGTAAAATCAATTATGGACTTTTCCTTTCATTACAATTCTTAATTGTACAAACCTAACGGATACATGCACACATGCAGCTCCTAGAAATGATCATTTTTACTGCAGACACTTGGAGTAATCGGCTAGCTTTCTCTCTGAAACCTCTTCTCACAGATGTAACTTTAGCCCTCAACATTTAAAGGTGATGAAAACATGGGCTCAAAACAATGTTATGAGCTCAATTCAGATGAAAATGGCTAATGTCCAATGATCCGAAGAACAAGGAAAGATGGTCCCAAAAGTCACACGATGGCAAATATGCTACTTGAACTATGGGAGCGAGAGCCTGTGCTGTTTCTACTCTAGTTGAACCCAGAACTAAGTGGTAATATAAAACTTCAAGACGTTTCTAAAACGTTCCTTTAGACACGATTGTCAGCATGTTGCAAACTAAAAACATGCTGGTTGTAGGGCTTTAAAAAATTTCCTTTCTCCCTGTGGTTTAAAGTCACGTCGAATCATAAACACGAAGAATTAGCAGAAATCGTTGCCTACTTGAGATTGACTGTTAATACACCATTCACAGGTATACTTCCCTTTCTGTCTTCCCTATTCTTATAGACAGCCTTCTCAATCTCTCAGATTTCTGCTTTTGCTTTCGTCTAAATAATGAAAACTTTATATGACTCTATTGACATAAGATGCTTAGAATCAATGCAATATCAAAACAATTATTAAGTGGTAGCAGTATTTTTCCTTTTTCAGCTGTTTTTCTATCAATAGCACAAATTTAAATTCCAGTCTTCCTAACTAAATTGTGCAAAAGAGCATGCCTATGTTCTTAGGCCAAAATATTTATTCCGATTGGATAAAAAAGGATTCCCCCCTCCCCTCCACACACACCTTCTACCTGCTCTTGAAAGGGAGAAGGCATTTTCAGTAACCTAAGGATTCCTCCATCTTCTTGTACTTATTTAATACCGATCTGCTTTAAACCAGATCGGATAATCCAGGTAGCGACTAAATCGCTAAGAAGTTGTAGCAGGTGGTAATGTTTTCTGATAGGAGGTTTAGTAAACATGCAGCTTCAAACCATTACTTTTGTGACTAAATTATCTGACAGCATCGACCTGGAATCATGTGCAACACCGTTCTCAGCACCGACCGGAACCCTGGTCGCAAACCTTGTTCCACACCCACCTGTCCCGATGTCTGCAGGTTCCTATTATACTTGAAACTATACACTTCACAATCTGATAATAAAGAAAAGGTGGATTTTATTCGCTCGTCTCTTCACTCATTGTCATAAATGATTTCCAAGTTTTTTTTTTTTAAAGACTAGCAGCTAAAAATGATCCCATTTTCACAATTAACTTACTAATGCATGCTTAGGTGAGGGATAGAGGCCCCTGAATAAAAATCAGAGGAAAACATCAAATATTTGCATTGTTTCACCAGGTTTGTGGGTCTATCTATGAACACTCCTACATTTTAAAAGGCATAAAATGCAAGGGGCGCATATATAAAGAAAAATAGCTAATATGATTTTAGAAAATGGCTAACGTCTAAGCAAAATTGTAAAAGATTACTAAAGAAAGAAACGGTGCTACACTGCTCTTCACTAATAATATAACCTTTTGTAGGGAGGATCAAGACTCTGGGATAAAGGAGTGACTTTTTTAGCTAAAGGAAAAATAATCAAGAGAGCACTACTTTGGGTGTCCAAACAAACAAACAAACAAACAACAACAAAAACTGCCTCCAGTCAATTCATTTCTAAAACTTTTACACAGACTACCCAGGGAAACCAGGGCAAATCACAACCCTTGAGTGTCCAAGAGAATCCCAAGAATTATAAAAAGGCTAAAGGAGTCTTAGAATCATTGCAGTCACCATGTTGACTTTCTTCAAAGAATTTCCACGTGGGAAAAAAAAAGGTTTATTAATATGGTTTTGAAAAAAAATAATAAAATATTTTTTGCTTTTCATAAGAAAGGCAATTTAAGCTGCAGGAGCAAGCAAGGGCGAGATTCTGAAGGTGGCCAAGTGTGACTGTTATCTTTTTCTCTTTGAAATCCATTCTCCCTTCAGTAACTGTCTCTGCCTGTCACAGGTATTTCGTGCTCCTATGTGGCCCCAGCCATCCTCTGTTCACAGGGATGAGCCATCTAGGAAGTTAACAGTAAGAGATCACTGTCTAGGTGTGTTTCTCTCCCGGTAGTATGTGCATAAAAATATACATGGCACACAGCAATACTTTTTACATTTTCATATCCGGTGCAGGGACTCTGAATGAGAGCAAGGAGGGGCTGAAGGCCTTCTTCTTCAAACAAAAGGCCAGGTCTTTCGCATGGTATCACAACTTACCTGAACGCAGTACCATCTGCCCAGGCCTTTCTGCCTCCAAGACCTTCTTCCCCTCCTGCTCCAGAACCTGTCTCCTTGCCCACAGTCACAGAGCCCTCCCAAATGTTCCCACAATCGATAATAAGACCTCACAGAAAGGGGGACCCTTCTCCACTGGAGACTGCCTTATTTTCCGGGTTACAGAGGAAAATGATTAGCACTGAAGAAATGTTGGAGATAATCTAACTCAGTGGCTTTTATTACCTAGATCTCTAGAATAATGTGGTTATTAGCTCAAGGGCCACCAAACCGGGACCTCTTTTAATCAAAGGAGCTTCATCTTTCTATCAGGATGCAATAAAAGGTTCATTTAAAAAGAGCAGTTCTCTGCTAAAGACAACAATGATCTCCCTGAGTTTGATAGAACAGATCTCTAAGTGCAATGTGAGTCTTAAATAACAAGTAGGTTCTGTCAAAACTTCATTTAAAAAAAGGAGTTCTCTGCTGAACAACAATACTCATGGGGTAGAGTGAGAGAGCTTTAAAGATGAATGTAAGAATTAAAATAAAAATAGCTTATGTGAGTTCTACTGATCCTTAAACAAAAGATTATTTTTATTCCATGGAGACAGCACAGAGCCTGACACAACTACTAGTTTCCTTTCTTCTCCCCCAGTTGGTGGCTTTTGTCATCTTGCCTGCTTTCTTAAGTTGTGAGCTGAGAATTACATCCCGACACATCGCAACTTCCCAAGACATTCAAATTCTGAAGAACATAAAAGTTCTCTAGAAAAGGAAGGCTTCTGTCCCACCCTTACCATTTCCCCAGACCCTTGCCCTCAGCCTCAGATGTATAGCTGCTGTGGCCACATCTCCAGCCAACCCAGCTTGGGTAGGCCCCAGAATAGGAGTGGAGCAGCTTAGAAAGATTAAGGTACCATAACAGACTGAAACAGAATCACTCAGGCTGCCTCTACCCTGGCAAAGGGGAGGGTATTATTTGCAAAGCCCCCCGCCGAGTGGCCCAGGTGCTAGCTAGACAGGCTCAGGAGATAGTTTGGCAGCCACCCTGGAAAAAATGCCTGTGTCTCTGCAAATAAATCTGCTGGTGGAGAAAGCATTGGGTTTTCCCCAGTGTTTGTGCAAATAGTACTCTACGCTTCGCTGTTATTGGAAATTCCTTGGTATGAAAATGGGAGCTATGGATTTCTTGTCAATGTCGTTCTCCTTCACCTGTTGGGAAATAATTACAAAAATTGATGGTCTTATTTCCAATTATTCACGACTGGAAAATCTTTGATAAGCAGAGAAATGTTTTCTCTAAATTTCCATTTGCTGCTCAGCAATGGGCGTAAGGCTGAGCAAGAAAGTCTTGAAGTCTGACACAGAGCGGGGATAAGTGATCATGGACTCAAGCACAGTTTGGTCATGTACATCTGAGTGTAGGGATCTATATTCTAGAAAAACCGATGAATAATTCTACATTGCCAATTGAGTATTATTTCTGCCTTTCTCCAACTGATAGCTCAGAGTTTATAGAATCAACACTATGGTTAGATAGGTGAGAAATCGCAGCAAAATGGATGAATTTCTTCACAAAGAGAAGGTGTCAAAATTTACTCTAGAAGTAAAAAAGAAAGAAAAAAAAGCCAAAGCCATAGAAGAGATTGAAAACATTATCCAAAAAACAATCGCCTTTCTCTTCCTCTCCCGAAGGCACCAGGTCTTTATAGTTTTATGAGTGAATTCTATCAAATATTCAAAAGTAGATCATACTGGATAAACAGATCTAAATCAATGCAAAAACCCTAAATAAAATATAAGCAAACCCATTTCAGCAGAATAGTTAAAAAAAAAATACTATGCTATAAACAAACAGGGTTCATGACTTGTAACAAACTGGGATGAAGAAAGATCTAGACTTACTTCTGGGTGAAAAGCGTAAAAATCTTTCTGATATGTTGATTTTTTTTTTTTTCTGCCTTCTAATGAAAATGGAAACAAATATTTCTTGTTGGGGCTGCCAGCTAACTTAAACACTACGTGCGACTGCTTCCTAATTTCTTCTCTTACTAAATCCAGGTAGCCTTTGCTCTTTCAGCCATTTATTTTGCCAGGTTACCTAATTCAGAAGCCATGTCCCATTTTAATATGTCTTTTTGGAACTCTGAGTCTTGGAAAAAGCCGGATTCACTTAGTAGAGCTTTAAGCGTTTCCTCAGGGTTTTTTTTAAAAAGAAATCCAGAAAATGAATGCAACTTAAAGATAGTCTCTTCATTCTATAAAAGGAATCATGACAATTTCATTTTCTGGACTACTGGCTTAAAATTAAAACCTATTTGTGTGTATTCTAAGAAGACAGAGTAAGATCACACTCTAAAGAAGCATTGACTAGGGCAACTCTGACCAGGCGATTTGGTGACACTCATGAGAACTGCATTATAAGTAGTAAAATTATAATGGAGAGGAACTTGGCAATATCCATAATGCTTAAAAATGTGCATGCTTTTGCCTCACCAATCCACATCTAGCAGTCAACCTTTTAGAAATATTTGCACTTAGGAAAAGATAAGAATCACAAAGGCACATACTTGGTTAGGTTAAAATGTGTGATATTTTTTCTATACAACTCAACGTAACCTCTACTTCAAGCTCCTTTTTGTCTGATGGTAGAAAACAATCTAGTCACTTTCAGACTAGCTTCCACCCTTCCTGCTCCCCTTAGGCATTGGTGAGGAGGCTTCTTGGTTCTTGGCCGATGTTTAAGCACGCTTTTCTCTCTGGTCCTTGAGCAGGGAGTCCTGAGGCATCTGATTCCCGGTTGTCACCAGAGTGCCAGGGTTCGTCTGCCAGCGCAGCCATGACTGCGTTGGGCTTTTGGGTTCACACCAATTGCCACTGAGGCATCCTCAGGCCATCGCTGGCTTACGTTCTTCCCTGTCATATTTTCTCCAGTGGTCTGGACACAGGAATATTTGTCTTTTTTCTCAAGCCACTCTGAGTCTGAGGCCCTCTGCTCCTGGTGCGCCTAAAATCTGTACCTTTCCCTAGCCACAGCATACCAGCCCAGGGCACTTTGCATGGCTATTCTATTCTAGGTGATAGGTAGACCATACATAGAAATTCCTTCCTCTAGACCCCCAACATACTTTGCAGTCTTGTCACCCCCATCCAAGTCCTAGGCTCGGCCTGGGACATAAGGAGTGGGCCTCTTTGCGGGAACAGGGTCTGATTAAGTCTCTCTTCTCTTAGGTGTTTTGCCTAAGGGTGAGCTAGGTTGGCTCCTCACCTGCTTCTTTGTTGTGGATGAAACTTTATGCCTTGATTCCTGTGGTGCTTAACAATCTTTTTTATGGGGAAAAAAAAAAAAAAAAAAGCCAGACTCGGGCAAGTTAAAGGCCTTGACTTTCAAGACTATTGTCTCAACACTGAGTTTTAAGACCTAATTAGAAATTGAAAAATTAAAACCCTGATACTTTATTCTCTGCATTTGCTCCACAAATCCCTTCTAGATGCTGTGACTGTCCCTGACTGAACAAGGAAGAGTCACAGATACTGGTTTGGGAAGATGTCAGTTAATGTGTCTAAATTTTATGTGGCATGTTTAGGAAAAGTCCTTGTGGAATTATATGTAATAATGGAACATTGTCGACAAACTAAACGTCCTTCACTAGGTAAACTATGAAAATAAATGATGTTACTTTACATCTCTTTAAGGTAAATTTAACTTCAATAGAACAGACCCCAAGAATAACTGTTTCTCTATTCCACAGCCATACAAAAATTTAATGTTTTTGTAAAGTTTTATATGTACTTCTAGTTGTTAGATTCACATTTTAAGTCCATGGCCCATGGAATATTAGGTATCCACTAACATTCTTGGCACTGAATGCGCTCAGTAAATGGTAAAAGGAAGAGGGAGGCGGGCGGAAGGAATTATTGTCAGACAAGGGATGGGAAACACGGCCGTCCTCACAGGGCCATCACTGGCATTTTAAACGCCACCTCAGCATTGGTGCCTTATTCCTTTTCCTCTCCTTTTCTCAACGATAGCCCACATCAACCCTAGCTGAGCACGTGGTAAGGGAAGCAAGCAGCGTACACAAACAGGGGAGAGCTATGCACCCCGCCTTCAAATGGAGTGCGCTCCGAGTGGTTTGTAGGAGCCTGTGTGACAAATGGGAGGGAGGGGATCAGATATGCAGAAGGCGCACACACGTCGGCTTTGGTCAGTGCGGTAATGGGTTTGCAGTTTCCTCTCGCAGGTAACGAAGAAATGGGGAAAGAGATGGGAGGCTTTATTTACCAAGACCAGAGTTTGGGGTGAGTGAAAGTAACCTGCGAAACAGATGGCACAAAAATCACGCTCTGAGTCTGGGGGGAGGACAAAAGGCAGGCACAGAGGGAGGTACTGGAGAAGGCGCACACAGACGCTGAAACTGTCCTGGGCTTTGTGAGACTGAGAGCTCACGATTCTGCAAATTGGCAACTTGGGCAGGATGTGGCTGGAGGCAGAGGGCCTCTAAGCCACCCACACCCCCACCTGGCCTGACCTCTCACCCTGAAGCCTCAGGAAAGGGGAAATCAATGGGTTCCCTAAGGGCAAGAGCCCAGGGTCTGTGGCTGGAATTTGACCCATGCAGAGTGTTTACTGATCTAGAGACGGATAGGTTCAAATGAGCTCATCTTTATCTTGAGAGGAAATATGGAGCGGGGACCAAGACAAAGCCACGTTTTATTCAATGAAAATGTACACCTCTTTCCCTCCCGTAATGCACACAATAACACATAAAACATCCCCCGGTAAGCTCTTCTCCAAAAATCAGGTTTGGAAGATCAACAACTAGGAAATTATGAGCTCACAGAAAATCAAAAAAGTTACTCCAGAATATCTTGCATTTACCTCCCTTGCTGATCTACCCTCTTTTTTTTCCCCCGCAGTTTGCAAATATTGACTAAGTTCAAGGGCAGTGGTATAAGGTCTAACTTCAGAGTTAGCATGAGGTGAAATACTTAAGATGGTGCAATCCTGTCCTAATGAAGAACATATTAGATCCTAAGGTTGGTTATGGGCCGTTCTTGTCCCCTGACCCAGTTGATATTTGTTTTATCAAGTCAGGGACTATTTTTGTCATCATTGTTAATCTCCCTCTTGCCAGATCTGTTTTGGCCGAGGGCATGCACTTGAGGTATGTTAGAAGAATGAAGTGCAGTATTGTGGGAAAGAATTATCACTAATTCTGTCTGCCTACAGCTTCCTCGGCCCTGTTCATCTGATCTTAACACACAAAGCAAAACTGCAGATGGAAAGTCCATGACCTGGTTCCAAGGAGCAGATCTGCAGCTGAAGGAACAAGATCGCCACATCCTCCTGATGAGCTCAGGTCTTCATTCTGTCAGAAAGAATTCTGACTTAGCCATCAGGGGACAGCTGGACCGAATATTTTGTCAAAAAAGAAACCCTCTGCTAAGTGGAAAGGTCCAACCCATTTAGACTCATCTTTGACCTCAATATTATACATCTCATCTCAAGGACTCCTGGAGACCTGTCCTAAGCTCTCTGGTAGACCTGGCTGGAACTCAGAATGAACTGGCACTCCTGAGTTCAATAGACCCTGATTTAAATCTTAATTTCTCCGAGCCTGGGTTTCTTTAGTGTAAATAATGACAATGCTCTTGCAAGATTGCCATGAGGATTAAATGTGGTATTGTATCTGAAAGCATTTAACACAGTGCCTGTTGCTTAGAATGGGATTAATATGTTGGAGTCTCCTTCCTTCCGCTCAGCTCCTCCAGCTGCTGGTGTATCCCCTTTCTCTGCTGCATACATTTGACATAGTGGAATCAGGCCAATGATACCACTGGAGTAAGAATTAACAAAGAAAAGAAAAGGTGAAACAATGCTCGGAACAGCAATGTTTGCTCTTAAATGGTCTGAGTATAAACCGAGTTGAAAGAATGCAAATATATATATATAGATATATGTATAAGTATGTATGTACGTATATATGTGGGTATATATATATATATTATGTATACGTATGTATGTATATATATATACATATATTATGTATATGTGTGTATGTATATATATATACATATATATGTGTGTGTGTGTGTATATATATATATATATATATATATATAAAACTTGTAGTTATGTGACAGCTTCCTAGATATGAAAATAACCAACAGAAAATATCCATGTGGAGACCTTAGTTTGAGGAGATTTTTTATCTAAACACCACAGAGACCATCATATTCTTCCTTTGATATTAACGTGACTCAGTTACTCAGTGAGCTGATGAATCTGCTGGATGGTTTGTTCCAGGGAGAAGCGACAGTCTTTTAGATTCAGAGCATATATTCTACCTAACAATTAGCCACTTCCTCTCTCAGCATCATGGGAAAGGCTAGAATCCTAAGCTATATTCTCTTGTGGGCATCCTGAGTTCTCCCTGGTGTCTCAAAACAAAATTGTTTCCTAATCTTTAGATAAAATGCCTATTTGCAAAGTAGATGGTCAAATATATATTTTGTATAAGCCGGTATTCAAAAATTCAGATGGCAATAATTACTTGCATATGCAATACAATCAGTTCTCTAATGTAGCCAACCAAGTCAGAGGGAAGATTAATGTGAGTACTGAAAACATATTCATGTTTGATTTTGGAATGATAACACAACCTGGAGAGGAAGTCACTCTTGAATTTGGCCTCTGTTTCTTTACTCTCGGTATTTCCCAATAACACCAGAGCCAGACTGGAGGGAGGAATGGGAAGAGACCATAGAGGATACTCAACTAATATTTGGAGAATTGATGTATATCTCAATTTATTTTTTTTATGTGTTAGCAGTAAACAACTAGAACGTACAATGGAAATAAAATAATAATCAAACCTATAAAATATTAGAAATAAAGCTATAAAACTGTGCTGTAAAGATGTGACTAAGGCCTAAAGAAAGGAGGAGTCAAACAATAAAGATAACAATAGTGATGATAATAATTAAAGGTACTGTTAATAGTAATTAACATTTATTATGTCCTTATAATGTGCCAGGAATTTTCTAGACG
The DNA here is from genome assembly GCA_004027375.1 of Macroglossus sobrinus. Lineage (NCBI taxonomy): Eukaryota > Metazoa > Chordata > Mammalia > Chiroptera > Pteropodidae > Macroglossus > Macroglossus sobrinus. Next base: position 20,997 of record PVKZ01005536.1, on the reverse strand, counting down.
ATTTCTTTAATCTCAGAAATCTTATGAGGCATTAATACTGTTATCTTTATTTTTAAAAAAGAATTAACTGGGGCACATAAAAATAAGGTAACTTTGAACAGGAGGATCCAAAATTAAAAATAGTTTGATTTGCCTAATTTGCTAAATAACTTTACTCTGTAAATTAACACAATCAATTTACTCTATAAATTAATGTGATTCTAATCAAACTTAAAAGACAATTTATGGAACTTAACGAAAAAGAAAATGCTAAAAAAAATAAAAAGAGCCAAGAGAGTATTGAAAAATAAAAATAGAATTAATTTTAAAAACTATTAAAAGTATAATAAAGTTCAGTAAAGTTATTAAATATCCTTAAGAACTTACCATAGAGCCCAGCACACAGAGAACGCTCAATAATTATTTGGAAAATCAAAGTATATTTCTAACTATTTTTTCTATGACTTTCCCCAATATATGTAAAAATGAAATATAAGTCACAGCAATTAAATACTATGCTATTAACACAAGGACTGAGAAAAATAGTTTAAGAAATCAGATAAGAAAATTCAGAAACAGATACAGGTAACATGGCAATTTAGTTTATAATAAAGATTACTTTCAAATCAGAAGGAAAAGATAGGTTGTTTAACAAAGAGCATTGAGATCATTTGCTAATGATATGGAAAAAACAAAGAGTCCCATCTCATAACATATGCAAAAATACATTATTGGTAGACAAAGGTTGAAATATATATTCACACAGATACACACATGCACACACACCTGTACACACACACCTACATAACATAACATACACATATAAATATTCTGGAAAGCTAATTTTACCATCTTGCAACTGGAAGACATTTTAAAGAACACAAAATGCAGAAACCATAAGAAAGTAAAAAAAAAAAGATATGCCTACACAAAAATGTACATCTCACAAGAAATAACAAAAAGAGCATGGAAAAAGTTAGAGAAAGAAGGAGAAAATATATATTAGATATATAGTGACTATTAGCCTTACTATCTAAAAAGCATCTATAAATCAATAAAAATGTGTACCACACAGTAGTAAAATGGTCATAAAACACAAATAATCAAAATACCAGAGTAAAAATAAAGTAGATAATGAATATCTGAAGATATGTTTAACCTCACTAGCAATCAGAGAAATGTAAATTAAAATGTAATACCATTTTTTGTCAATTATGTTAGAAAAATAGAAAATATTGATATTATTGAGTTTTGACATAGGTATGGAGCAATGGGCATTATAGTTAGATATTTTAGGATTATAGATATTTTTTAGAGGACAAGTTGATAGTAATTATCAAATTTTAATATAATCTAGCAATTCCACATCCAGGAACTGAAAATATTCACAAAATGCACAAAAATATATAAAAATTTTCATTAAAGCATTGTTTTCAAATGCAAAAAAGAAAATCTATCATAGATTAATGAGATCTCCATGACAAATGACTAAAAAAGTCTAGGAGCAAAATAATGCAGTACTTTATTATGTTGATTCTAAAAATCATTTTTCATCTACCAACACTTCCAAAATTGTGATTCATCATGCAATCAAAAGGCTATAATACTTATAATAGGTAGATTTTTTCTTCTTAGTAAAACAAACATTAAATGATGGCATGCCTTACAATTGATGCATATTAAGTTTGATGAAATATAATAAATCATATAATACCATTTATATTTAAAATTATATTTATTTATATATCTAACAAAGTGAATAATTAAGAACTTAATGGATGCCTTTCTTGTTTACCAGTCTTAAAGGGAAATGAAGAAAAGAGAAGAGGAGGGAGAGAATTTTCTTTCCTGTTAAGGGCAATCTGGTCTTTATGTTTTTGTTTTTTGAATTTGGTTCACTCATTCCAGGGACTTTACAAGCCTTTAATCACCAGATCTATGGGTTGACAGCACTCTCCCTGAGAAAGAAAGGATGGAGGCTTTTGTGCCTCAAGGGGAAGAGAGGGATGTCAACCAACCCCATTCCCTGGTGACTAGGAGGAGACAGGAATTAGGGTTCAGGTTAGGAGGCCAGAAAGCTGCTTCCATGAAGTAGAAGGATGAGTGGAATTGCTACGTGGGTGTCTGGAGGACTGAGTGCCAAGCATACAGTATTGAAGGTAGAATATTTTTGCAACCCAGGCTGCCATCATACAGAAGTGCCCCAGTAGAGCCACCTGCCTCTAGTAGCCTTTAGCTTTATAAGGAGGAAGCGCTGAGTACAGAAGCATAACTGATTAGAGAGAGTCGAGCCCATCCTCAGTCCTCCTGAATTCTATTAGCCCTGTGGTTCTGGATCAACAGAGGGGCAGGGGTAAAGGGAGGGAGAGAGGGAGGGAAGGAAGGAAGGAGAGAGGGAGAGAGGTAGGGAGAGCAAGCGAGCCTCCAGAAAACTGAGATTAGCTGTCCAGCCAGCTCTGTGGATGGCGGCAGGGTTGCGTTATAAAAAGAATGCCCTATTGCTTGGTTCTAAACGTTCCGGACCAATTTGTAGCAGAGATAAACAGATTAGATAGATGATAGATAATAGATAGATAGATAGATAGATAGGTAGATAGATAGATAGATGATAGATAGATGATCGATAGATAAATAGATAGACAGACAGACAGAAGATAGGTAGATAGGTAGGTAGATAGGTAGATCGATACTTGAGATTGGAGAGGAGAGATGAAGGGTATCTTATCTGTGATGTATAACTTTTTTTACTATTTGAATTTTTACAATTTTTATTGTTTTTATAATTTTAAAACAATGTTTAAAAGAGGAAATTTTACTTAAAACAGGATATAATTATAGATCAGTATCTTCATCTGAATGTATACATTTCCTTATTTAACATATATGTACTGAGCTCATCTTAAATATCTGACACTCAGATGAGTCCAGGGAAAATTACAGACAGAGCCTAGTCTACCATCAAGGACCTCACGGTCTGCAGATGGCAAATAGGCCAGAAGGGGAGCATTTCAGGTTGGTGTACCCTCTGGTCTCATAGGTAAAATTGCAGGCATCCTGCTGGTTGCTGCCCAGATGGACCTGGCAGTAAGCGTGGCTTTCTTAACTCACCACTCGAAGCATGCATCCTCGAGGCCTTGAAGCTATATAGTTCTGCCTGAACTGTGTCCAGTGGCCCCGGGAGGCCTGTAATAAACTGCTGCCTGGGAATTCACCACACAACTTCTCAAAGAGCTGCTGAGAGCTGTCCAAGAAGCGTCATTTCCTCCGTGGTCACCGCCCCACTGAGCATTCTTCTTTTTCATTCCTTCAGTAATCACTTGTTCTAGGCTTCATGGAAACAGTGATGAGTAAGCAGACATAGCCCTTCCCCTGGTGGAAGCTGTACTCCAGTGGGGGCGACAATGAAACCCTATATGTGGAAAACATGGAGAGCACGTGAAGGCCCAAAAGATGCTCTGGGGCCAGGAAGCCAAAGAGAGGATGTTTCCAGGAGAGGATGGTGTGATGGGGAGGATGTTTTATTTCACCAGCAGAGGACAAACACTAAGCTCTTTTCCGTGCTTCACCAGACAGATGAAAGGGATCTGTACATAAGGAGAAAAGGAAAGAGACCCACACACGCCTGCTGCTTCGTGCCAGGTTTTGACATTTTTCCCAAAGAATGTCTTCTTCTAAGTAACGGTGTCATCATCCATCCATCCATCGGCCCAAGTCAAGACCCTGTAAGTCATTCTTCTCTTAATTCCCACATGTAATCAAACATTATCGGGCTGTCAATTTATATTCCTTATATCATTCATACTCATGTACTTTTCTGCAGCCACAGTACTTAAGGTCCCTCTTAACTTTCCCATCAGGTTCTATGATGACAAGTAGTAAACGAAATCATGATTGGCCTTCCTCTCTATAGTCTTTCCACCCCAACATTAATTCATTCTCCTGTACTGTATCCAGACTGATTTTTTCGAAAGCATTAATCTATCCCTCAGTTCAAAATCTAGAGTTTACCATTGTCCTAGAATAAAGTCCAAATTCCTTAATGTAGTTCTGAACACCCCTCACAATCCGACCCTGGTTACTACTCTACTACCTCCATTCCTGTCATAATGGACTATTTTTTTTTATTTTTATAAGCAATCAATCTTTCTATATCTCTGGTATCTCCCAAATTAAGACTAATCAGGGTTCCCTTTCACTCCAGTGTTATATCCAATCTCCTTAGCATAGCAGACAAGACCCCTTAGGATATCACCCCTACCTTTCCCTTCTGCTGTATTTCCCACTTCTTTTTCCCTTCCCTCTAATTCTTGCCCTGTAGACTCCTGCGATATTAAATTGCTTGTGGTTCCCAGTACATACCATGCTATTTCATGCCTCAGTACATTTGCATAGATATTCTCTCTGTCTGAGCGGTTTCCTTTTCTTATTTGCTACTTGAACTCTGTTACTCCCCAAAACTTCAAATACAATATCAATCAGTCAAGTAGAAGAATAATGTCCCTGATAGTCACGAATTCAAAAGGTTATTTTTCATGTATTCTTTCTGGAAAATTTACCCGATATATATCCTAACAGAATGAAGATAAAAACCCAAAAAGAGAATGATGTGGAATGAAGAAAAAGTAAAACAAACTAGGAGTTTTGTAGATAGAAGACCATTAGGTAGCTATGTGGCAGGCCTAGAATGCAATTAGTACAGGTTGGAAGAGGAACTCAGTAGTGCTAAGAAAGACGTCATCAGAGAAATGTACAACATTCTGCACAGAACGAATAAGAAGTTGGAAAATATTTGCAAAATGATCATGACATTTTGTGTTCCTTCTCACAATAAGAAAAGAAAATGCCAATGGAAACTCTAGGAGAATCAAAAGTAAACAAAACAAAAATACAAGAAAGTGGAATCAAAGAAAAATAAAACGTGGCATGATTTCAAACGGTCGATAAATGGTGTGAAGAAAATATATTTTAGAAAAATAAATACCATGCAAATACTAACCAAAAGAAACTGGTGTGGTGATGTTAATACCAGATAAGTGGGCGGAGAAAAGAGATCAAAAGAGGATTAAAAAACAGAGACTACTTGGGAATTCTAGAAGCCTTTTCCTCAAGTTTTACGGGGTCCACACAAGAAGGTAATCACGACGAGGGCAGACAGTTTGCTTTGTATGATGCCGACACCTACAACAGTGCCTGAGATGTGGCAGGGAGTCAATAACTATTTATTTAACGAATGGCTTGAACCAGTGAAGAAGGAAATGTGCTCTTGACCTCTGCCTGGCTTTGCGATGCCCCAAGTTTATACAATTGTAATAATATAAATACGGTTTCACTCTTTGTTGCCTTTGAAAAACATATGGCTATAACAGAGAAGACTAAAAGGTGGTTACAGATAAAAATGTAAATGTTCTCAACATCGGCGGCGTGAACACAAGGTATGATTGGCCCAAGTTAGCAGGTCCTGGTGAAGAGAAAGTGGGGATATTAACGTCCTCACCTGGGGAGTCAAAACACACAGTCTGAAGGTGACAAAACTAGAATAGATAGTTAGAGATGAAAGTTAGGGTTACAAAGGTAACTAGGGGCACCCAGGAGCTGTTATCAGAATTCTCTCCATTGTGTACACCCACTAAGCGATCTTATCCATCTCGTGGCTTGAAATACCATCTCTACTGACAACTCCCCATGAGTGGCTCCCACTGGGCCATCTCCCAGACTCATACATCCATGTCTAGTCAACATTTCCACTTGGAAGTCCACTGAACATTTCAAGTCTAACAGGCCTAATAGTACATTGAAAGAAATTGTTCTTGGAACAAAGGAATTAAAAGCACTTCAAGTCTTTACACAATCTCTAGATAAAATACTACAAGCCGAAATGGAATCTTAAAGCATAACAAACATCTAAAAACACCCCTTTCTGTTCCTTCTAAAATCTCCCACGTGTCAACATCAGCTCCCCGAAACTCACCCACTCTCAGCTCCAACTTTTTATTCTCAACTTCCCAGATTTCTTACAGTGCTATACATGGCGAATGGCAGTAACAGCAAATGCTTATACAGAATTACAGCGTGCCAGGCACCGTGCCAGCGACTTTACATCCATCAACTCATTTAATCTTCACGATTGTGTGAGATAAATACTATTATTACACCGCATACATGAGGACATAGACACAGAAATTCTTTGCCCAAGGTCACCCATCTGCTAAGTGCTGAAAGTGAGATTTCAACCTTGTCTGGCCCCAGAGCTTGGGCTCTAACCAACCACATTTTCTGGTCGATGAAACGCTCAGGTTTCTTTCATCGTCTCTACCTTGTGTCCATCAACTAGGATTTCACAACAGAGGAGAACCCGAGAGCCGCCTCTACAAGCAGCACGCATGCCTTGTCAGAAACCAGGGGGAAGAAGAAAAATCACAAATACTCATAATAAATTTGTTTCCTTAAAAAATAGTAATAATTTTTGTCCCAATATAAATAAGAGGAACAAAACGCATGGAAATAAATGTGTTACTGCAAACTGTGGGAATGTGCAAACAGAAAATACTAAAGCTCTCTAGGCTAGGGGGCTAGGGGACCCCAAGCCATCGGTGTTATTTATTCCTGTGCCTTGGGAGAGCCATGACACTCAGCTGTCACCATCCACCTGCGAGTTCCCTCAAGCATCATTAAGGATTATACCCGCTACTTTCTTACGTCTCAGGGCCGTTTAGTCTTCAGGGATGTCCGCGCTCTCTTCCGAGTCCGTGTGCCTGGCTGAATTCACAGAGCATCTTCCAAACGCTGCGAGTCAGCGTGGAGAGGCACGTGGCTGTCGGGGTCTCTCGCAGTCTCCAGGTTTTAACCCTTTTGATTTCAAGTGAACAAAGTTGTTTCAAGGAGGCCGTTACGTAAGGCTTTGAGTGTGATTTCCTAACTGGTTTCAGGTTTGAGTTCCTGTCAAATCTTTTGGACCACGTATTGTTGCTAAGCTGGTGTCTGCGGAGGAGCAAAGCCTGAGGCTTCCTCTTCCACCATCTTGCTGACATCAGCATCGTCATGAGTATTTCTAAATTTTGTTTATTTCTTCAGTGAACATTAGTGTCTTCTACATGCTAATTCTAGGCTAAGTGCTGGTAAGGGGGAGGATCAAGAAGTCCAAAACTTAAATCCAAATATATCTGATTTAAAAACCTTCTGTTGTCCATGCATCGTGACGTATTGTTACACCGTGCACCACTCCATTTGTGAGGCTTTGTTACCCAACCATTGAAAATGAATACGCACCACAACCTCAGTGGCAGTGGGCAGCAGAGGGCCATGGGCACCAGATACACTTGCCCTGTGAAGAACCACCGGAGCCTAATGTGTCACAGCTTCGGGAACCTTGACTCAGGAGGCAGCATGCTCGGGCGCTGTGTGTCTCTGAAGGAAGGCTTGGCACCCAGAGACAGGAGATGGGTGAAGTTTCTCCAGCCCTTTGCAAAAAAGAGAGTAGAGAGGGAGAAATTCAAGCACATCACAGGACCCTGAAATATTACCAAACCAGAAAGGCAATAGATTGGATGGAGTCTAGGAAAGGAAGGAAGAAATCCTAGTAAAAGAAAGTTGCCCTCATCCTTAGCTGGTATAAACTCTAGATAAGACAGATCTGGGTTCAAATCCCTCATCCCATCTCTTATTCTGTGTTCTCCAACAAGTTACCTGAATCTCAGGTTATTCTTCTTTAAAAGAGTCCTTAAAGTGCCTCCATCGCCAGGTGTTTGTGAGAATTAAGAGAATGTGTATAAATACCCTCATACGAATCCAAGCACACAGTAGACAATAAATGGTAGTTATCACTATATGATAAGAGAATGTTGCAATATATATTCGTTTTCTAGGGCTTAGTAACAAATTGCCACACCATTAGTGTCTTAAAGTAATGCAAATTCATTATCTCTGTTTCTAGGAACCCTGATATGGGCTAGCTGGGTGCTGTCACTTTAATGGGAGCAATTTACCCAAAAGCAGGACACACAATTCAGGCCCATTTGGTAAGATTAAGCTGTTTATATCTCATTTCCTCAGAGACTGTCCCAGCCAAGGTGATGGAAATACTTCTTTTGGAGGTTCTGGCTCTCAGTGTAGGAGGGCTGGTGGTTTGGGGTGGAGGGTGGGGGTGAGGATGTGATTAGTTCTCATCAAGAACAGCTGTCAGAAAAAGAACAGGGCACAGGGTCTAAGCCAAGGCCAAACACCTCTCCCACCCCACAGCTCTGAATTTGGAACTGTGCGTCTTGCTTCTTAATGGCGCTTTCTAATCAAATAGCATCAATTCATCAGCACACGGATATTATTTCTGCTCATCAAGTTCAGCGTTATTTGCATTTTTCATGGGCTAACATTGCCCCTTCCAGAACTGCTTTCCCTGCCCATGTGAACATTCACGAGTGGTTATGTACCCTCTAAGGACTTGCATACCTTCACTTTAAGGTTTTTCTACCATGGTCTCAGGAATGGGTAGTAGTCAGCAAAATACTCAGAGAAGATCCGTCAGCCCAGTTCCAAGCACGTGCGTCTCCCAATTATCACTGCAGGAACTATGGCACCCACCACGGTGTTGAACACAAATGACACCTCCCCAGTCCTGAGTGGCTGGTTAGTTAATCAGTGCCCTCCGCTCCACCACCCTGCAATGTACGCTGCCTGAACCAGAAGCTCTGACTTGCCAGTGCTCTGTACTTCACGTGCTGACATTTGCATCCTCACCCTGGGGCTCACATCAGCCCTGGGAGCCTCTGGGAGCAGGAAGGCCAGACCCTTCCTCTCTAGTGGGTAAATTCATAAATCCGATAAGTGATGGGGTTTGAGAGTAAACCCAGAACTTCTGGATCCTTGTCCAGCCTGCTTTCTTGCTCATTCTGTTTTCCTTTATGAACCTGTGGTCACTGCCGTTCGCTTCCCTCCACTCTGAATAATCTGTTACCGCATCGCAGTTCAATAAATCGATGACTCAAACCACAGAAGTTTCCCAAGTTCATCAGAGATTCTGGATGGGAGGTGACTGGAGAAGTTTGCTGCTCCGTCTGTCCTCTGCCATCAGGGATAGCTTCGTAGGTGTGGGACCCTGTACAGTCAGTCCCACCGGGTTCCACACTTGAGAGAGTACCACGTTTGCTTTACTCGTCTGCTGTCGCTCTCCTGAAATTCTCAGTAATTTTTAAACAGAAGGCCACACATTTTCATTTTAGACCGAGACCCACAAATTATGTTACGGGTCCTGCCTCTAACAAAAAGATAGGGCTTTAACACTCATTTGCAGATTGGAGAGAGAATCAAACTCTCTTTTCTTATTGGCTAATTGAACTCCAGGCATTTATGGTAATTTAGCATCACATTAGCTCTACTCTCAATAAAACTGGGTTGATTTTTTCTGACCAGTAAACCAAAAAAAGTTAACAAAAAAGAAGGTTTTTATAGGAGTAGCATGTGAAACATCACAGCTGAGGCTGCCCTCACTCCCCTCCCAGGCCCTCCGTCACCCACATCTACAGCCCCACACAGGCTGGGTCACAACTGTCTTGAGAAAGAAAAGTAACAGAGCCATAAAAAAGCTTGTGGAACAAGACCTGGTAACTCACTTAGACTTAAAACTCATATTCTGATGGAGGCTGGAAAGGAGGCTGCTTCTTGATACTCTACTCAGAAACGCCACTGAAAAACTCTGTCATTGGCCAGGAAGGATCTGGTGGCACCATGATCTCTAAGTCACTGCTGCCCAAAAGTCCCTAGTTTGGAAAAGTAAAACAACCATCGGGAGGGCACAGCTGTCCAGCCAGGGGTTCCGCTGGCCTCACATTGTTTAATAAGCACAGCTTCTGATACTACGGCATTTCTCTAGGCCCTCCATGGAGGGAGAGTGGGTTTCTGATTCAGAACTCTGGAGCTACAGGGCAATTTTTCCTTCCAACCTCGGACACGCACACTCTCCCATTCTCCGCCCTGGAGCGTGACAATCACGTGCACGGGAATAGCGCTTCCTGTTTTTTGAGGCGCTCTCTCATGGAGCATCCTGCGAGATCTTTGCGGCCACCCGGAGAGCTAAGCCAGGTGAACGTTCCGCCCATTTTACAGGAGGGGCAGCTGAGTCTCGGTGACGCGCACGCTACGCTGGCAGCCTCAGCACGCATGTGGCAGCACGTGTGAAGTCATCATCCTGGCTTCTGTATAAAGACTTGAGTTCTTGCTGCAAAGCGTGAATGACGAGAAGTCTTCGTCCTCGGACCATGGCAACGTTGGCAGTCGTTTCCTGTTTCCCCCTAACTTTGGGCAGGGGCCTGCCTCTCACGAGGCCGCACGTGGGGTAAGACAGGTCACCTAAGGTGGTGGGGGCGGGGAGGCGGGGCCTAAGGCTGGAGGAATAGTGGCTGGAGAGGGAGGCGGGGCGTGCAAGAGCAGAGAGGTGCCCTGATGGAAAAAGAACCGGGGGAAATTATCCCAATTCTAGCACTGCTGGAAAATGGGAAAGTCATTGCTGCACAAAGACCCTCTCAAACCGCCTGCCTTCCAAAATTTCTACTGCGCTCTGCAGTTACTTGTGTATGGCAGAAGCAGCATCTTTGTATTATATGAACAGTCTGCTTCATAATCAAATACCATCTGTCGCTACATCTGAACTTGTTTTCAACATCTGTGCGTTCTGGTCTTAACAAAGCTTTAAAAACTAATTCAAAAACTTTCACAGATCACTGGCTAAATATGTGCGTTGACCATCTTTCCACGTTGGTTTGCAATGTTTCTTCCATAGGTGCCTCCCTTGGCCTGGGAAGAGCAAAGACATACACACTTGGAGGCTTTCGCAAGCTTATTTCCTAATGGCCTTGGGTAGCCAAGTGCAAGAGAGGGACACTTGCTTATGCACCGAGAGGACCCATTATATTCTTTCTTGGTGCCAATACGGTCCCTTCCTGCCAATGAGAAACCTGTAAGTTGATCAGCTACCATACCCCAATTACTCAAAATGACACTACAGATAAAACGGCAACCAAGGGGAGAATGAACTGCACGGCTTCTACGCAGCGAAAGTGTGTTCGAACAAATGGTGGAGTAAAAGCGTGAGAGCTCTCGGGAGGATAAGGACGCTGTTACTTTGCACATGCTTCAGAAATGTGAAGTACATCTTTACAGAACTTTCGGCCAACCCCCTGGCAGATGTTGACCAGTTTTGCTTATGTATACATCAGTTGCAGAACACTAAAACAGAGATTGGAAATTTTAATTTAGCCAAGGCAGTTGGGCTAAAATGATGGCTTTTGTTGAAACCATTAAATAGAGCTGCCTAATGAAGTACAGTACAGGGCCGGCCAACAGAGCCCTGACAGGAGGCTGCCGCTTCCAAGCCAGAGAGAGCGAAGGCGGTGGCGAGGGGTCTCGGAGTGCGGGCAGCATGGTGTCCTTGGAAAGAGCGAAGGGCTCGGGGTGGTGGGGGCAGAGAGGGGGCTGGCTAGGAACCGCGAGCAGAGGAGGGTCTGTCCACCACACCAACACTGGTGATCTCTCAGCAGCGCATGAGTGTGTGTGCAGGGATGTGCATGTGTGTGCATGTGCGTGTGCATGAGCCCATGTGCATGTATGTGTCTGCATATGAGTGTGTACATGTGTGTGCATGTGCGTGCATGTGTCTGCATGTGTGTGCTTTGGGGCAAGTGAAGATTTTACTTTGGAAATATTCTCTTTTAAGCTACAGCCGCCCATTTGCAAGGTGCACAGCCCCTTGAAGGTGATGTGGGTGAGTCTGGATGGCAGAGAAGGAAGGGGTGGCAAGTTGGAAGGCTGGGCAGCTTGTGGGAGGGGCAGGAGGCTGCCAGGTTAATGAGCTCAGTGATTGATTCTGCTGCTTTCATACACCTGCCCTTCCCATGGCTGCCTGATGGCGAGTGGCCATTAGGTATACCCGGGCTAGCCCACCTTGCCCTCTTGGGGTCAGCCGAAGCGAAGCTAAGATAACCTCAGTGTTGCCAGAAACCCATTTTAGTGTGGTGGGGCTGACTGATCATCGTTTAGATGGCTGGACATTGACTTCTTGCTGTGATGAATATTAAAGAGCATTAGACTCTGCATAGTTTTCAATTGTTTTCCTGTTTCAGTAGGAATTTTTATCGTATGACCACTTAATATTCTAGTAGTCATGAATATTTAAAAAGATACAAACTATACTATAGTTTAGTAAAGATGACTATTATTATTTAAGAATAATTATTTAAAGCATATCCATAAGTAAAATTGCATTCAGTAAACACTGAATGTTGGTCACGCATTCCAAAAAATACTGTCAGTCCTTATTCATCTTATAGGGAATAGCATGAAACAGCAGTTGATTTTTGTCAAATGACTTCTATTTTAAAAGCCACCAAAAGAATTAGTTAAGAGTGGTTTGAAATGATTGTCTGAGGTTGAGTGATGCGGGTGTATTTTTTTCATGCTGTCTCAGAGGTATCAACATGGACTAAGTACAGAACAAACAAACAGACAAAAACTTACACACACAAACATGTTTTCTCTGTTTGGTATTTGAGATGTGAACATATCGTGTTGTTGTTGGACATGTCAGGGAGAGGATCAGGCTCTGAATTCTTCAACGAACACAGCAAAAGCCCAGGATTAAACCCTGAAAGAACATTTTCTTCAGCCTTTCAGCGATGAGGCCCCATTGATAACCTCCAGCGTCCTGTAACATCAATGCTTGACACAGACGATGCTTAATGGACACGGGGAGTCGCTGACCCAAAGCTGGTGACCACTGCTCCAGGACAGTGCGAGTTTTAATATCCATTTTTAGCTCCCATTAACTCGAGATTATTCATAATTACAGAGCTATATCAATCTCACCCAGCCAATATGTAAAATCAATTCTATTTGGTTAAAAAATATTCATGCTCCACTCAGGTAAATATTGAAATGAATTTGGATTTCTTTAAAACATATTTACTGAGAGCCCGGGGGAGACAATCAAGAGAATTCTGGGTGGGCCAGGGAAACCAGCTTGGAATTAAATATTTCCTAAAATATTTAAATTCTCGCTCTCAAAAAAGGATTCTTTCTCCCACCTAGATGTCTGAGATGTGTCTGGAATACTTTTCCCACAGCTTCTAAATATCCAGATTTATATCAGAATGTCCAGGAGGTGGGGAGAAGCGGAAAGAAGGAGAATTCCAATTAGATGCTGCATGATTTTTGTATCTACTAAAGGAAGAACAGCAGATGCAGTTCTGAAAGCCAAATTATTTAAGGGGTGGGGGGGGGCGTGAGAAGAAAAACCAGAACTCAGTTGACATTGATGATCACTCTGATGTACAGTTTCCAGTTTATTTCTTTTTTCCTAGGATGTAGTGTCGGTAAATGCCACTGCTCTCAAAGGTTTGCCAGTATTTCTGTGAGAAATCTCCATCCTTTCTGCTGGGGTTGTGCTATAACTTGGCAATTTGTGAGCACACTGGGCTGGAGCATGGTATACACATTGTCAGCCCAGATGCAATTTTCCATCGCAATTACCAAAAATGAAATCAAAGAAGCTGCTTGGGATTTTAGTTGATGGGGATGTTAGTGAAAGCAATATTTGTATTGCTCTTTTCTTGCTGCGTGTTTTTACTCCTTGATTTTGTTCGTCTTTATTTCAGGTGAGTCTCATCTTAGAAAAATTGAAGTTTAAACACACATCAAAACATCGTGGTAGGTTTCACTATAGAATGTGTGTCTGTTATGGCATAAATGTGGCTTACAAATGGTTTTTCCTGCGAGCAGCGGAGGGCGGGACATGCACCCTCTCCCCCGGTATAATATCTTCAGCTTTCCTTCCGCTGCTAACACAACTCTCATCACTGTGTTCTCTCTTCCCCAGATTCTTAGGGTTCTCTGAGTGTGCTTCATTTGGTCTGTATAGGTTAATTTGTGGGCAAAGACCACATCTCTGCAAGCCATTCTGTGCAAGGCCTCGCACAGTGTCACCCGTCCTGGCCACCACAGCACACAGCCACAGAAACACTCCTTGAATGAACAGACACATTTCTTTAACAACTGGCTCAACGGATTTTTCAATCGAATTAACCAAATCAACTGAATCCTCTGACTTCGTATGTAGACTCGAAGACACACTATTTCAGTCATGCCAAAAAAAAAAAAGTACTGAATGAAATATGAAGAAAGGGATCACTGGAGCCATCAACGGCCTCATAAAGACTCTTTGTTGACGTCAACGAAGTAGACCATGTAATAGAAATGGAGTCTCTCTTCAAAGATAAAGCTCGAGCTTTATTGCTGTCAGTTATTTTGCAAACTGAGGTTGAAAGGGATAGAAGGTGGTGTCTAAGGGAGCCTGAGGGCACATGTGCAGCATACAGTAAATGCTGGCTGGATAAATAAGGGGCCCCAGGAAATGGACTGTAAAATTAGGTAGAGCTCACTAACGCCATGGCTCCTCCCAAGAGCTGTCTTTTCCCAGATGTGTTTTCTGTTTAGATCTCAATGTTTAAATACTTATGGGAAGAGATCAGGGTCCTCCTTAAATCCCTGGCAACTCTCAGTGGTCCAGCCTCGTGAGGTCTATTCCATTAGGGATTGATCCAATTCTTCATTGTTTTACTATCTTCTCCTTTCTCTGTTCTAGTCTTAAAAATAAAAGAAAAGCAACGTAGAAGAAAAAAAGAAAAAGAAAGGATTAGAGGAAGAAAGAAAAAGAGGGAAGAAAGGAAGAAGGGAAAGAAAAATCAGCAATTCTTATGTATATTCAGAGACTTCCATTTTATTTCTGATTTCAAAGATGGCTCCCCCCATCACCTTGTTCTCTGATGTGCTGAGCTGAAAGGCATTTGAGGAGTAGCAGAAAGAGCAAAACCTTGGCATTGCTGACAAGACACACTGCAGCATCTGGGGTACTCCTCAGAGACCTGTGGCCAGGCTAACCTGGACACACTTTGCTGAGCTTGCAAAACCTAGCGGATGAGGTCACATTTGGCCATGACTATAAATAGACATCAGTGACAACTAAAACCAAAAGGGAGCTTTGCCTCTGGTTCACAGGCTGACATATCTGACTAAAGGAACTGGGCATCCATCATCATCTAGAAATCTCAAGAAAAGCTAAACACTCTGGAAGGTAATTTTTATGCCCTCCCTTTTTTGCTTCCCTTGAAGTCCTTTGATTTTAGAAAGAGATTCCTTGGATTCCAATATCAAGATGAGAAAGGATTCTGAGGAAGTCCCCATTGCCTGGGATTCCCTCCGAAAAAGTACCCGGCCATCGCCTTGCAGCAAAGGGAATCATGTCACACCTCCAAGCTGCACAATGACTTTATCCCAGGAGCAAATTCATATAACACATTGTCTACTCCCAGTGAGACCTCACATGGCAGTCTGCATCCCCATCACTGCCCTTGAGGTCCTTTTAGTACACGTAACTCATTATCTTCCGAGAGTCCATCCTCAGCTGGCAACTTCACAGGGCTGAACGAGAGTAAAATAGCCTCCCTTGCTTCCAACACAGCCTGTAAGAACCAGGGTCCAACTATCTGCAGCACCTGTTCGTAGACAACTCAGTGGAGGTATCTCTCTTCCAAACCACAAAGAGAATTCACACGGGGAGCCAAGATTCCCCCGTTTTTATGAAGTGGTGGGATTGGCTGCCTGGGGTTCTCTTTCCATTTCCCCAGAAGCACAAGCTGCTGCTGGTCCCTGAGATGCTGAGAGATGCTGAACACCACTCCCCCCACCTGAACAGCAGTGTTGACCTGCACTGGCGAGAGAATAGGAGCCCGGGCCCCGAGTTCTAGCGTTAATAACAGAAGCCGAGCAAAGTCTTTTCAATCAGAAAATGCAAGTAAAACTCTAAAAAAACCTGCCATCTGGACCAGGGAAACATGTCATCATTCAGACTATGCATAGCATCAGTGTTTTTCTTTTCACAAATTTAGCACTCTGCCCCCTCCCCACTGCCGCCTTGTCCCCTTCCCTCCCTCCCCCTTCACCCTCTCTGGAGCTCTGTCATTGGAGAAGCCCTGTCTTCACTTTTCTTTGTATTTAATTTTTCATATCATTTGCAGGACATATCACATATTTGTTGTGATTTATTCAATACCCGTCCCTCCTCTGACTTTGGAGGAGGCTGTCACCTTCCCCTCCTGCTCTGGGAGAATCTGCCAAGTCCGCAGTTTGTGATTTTTGTCATAATCCATGTGCTTGAACAGTCAGGGGAGACTGTCTCAAGATTCTGCAGGTCCCCGAAGCTGCCTTCCCCCCATTATCTGCCCATTTGGGTTTAATTCTAAGGAGGCGGCAGGGCAAGCCTGAGCTGAGGACCACGTGACGTGACCTCATTAAGGATGAGAAACTCACTTATTCTTATTTATTCCCTAGGGATGACTGTATTTGGATTGTCTACAATGTGTATAACTAACTATTTAAAATTTGCCCTAACATGCTGAGGACATTTAAGAATCAGAAAATGAAACTTCTCTGCCATTTGCGTTTCATCATGCTGGCTCATTTAGTAATAAGTATTGACTCTATCTCCAAAATAGCAGAGTGCTCGTATTTAGAGTGGGATGGCGGGGAGGGGAGAGAGAAAGAGAGAGATAGAGAGATTAAAAAAAAAAAAAAAAACAGATACCCAAACTACCGGTATAGGTCAGTTGTCTATTAAGACCTTTTTCAGTAAGAATTCTCAAGAAACCAAAGAGGAAAGAAAATCATCATCTGGATGTAAGCAAATTTTTATGAGCATCAGCCACGTGCAGAGTCCTACTGGGGAAACCAAGGAGTAACGCTCAATCTGTCCTTTATAAAAGCCCTAGATGATACCTTAGTGCACAATAAGGAACCAAGATAAGCTTTTTTTTTTTTTCATTACAGGTATTACTTTCCCCCTTGCTCATTATTGTGTAGGCACATCTTTAAGCCCTCTTACCTAGGGTAAACTGCTTGAAGGCAAAATCCATGCACTGCCTCAACCTCAATGATAGGGACCAACAGGAAGTGGATTCCCAATGAATTAAATGAACAAACAGTCACCCAGAATGGACGACCTCACGGGCAGGTCAGGCAGTTCTCTGTGATCCCAGGAGGAGAGGCTGTGAGGGGAACACTCGAGAACTCCATCCACTGTTGTTCCCGCCCTTTCAGGGCATCACCACCTCTGGTGGCAGCTACAAAACGACTGAGGTGCCACCACCATCCCTTCATGCCCACTAACATAAAATAGTACCTTCTGCCCAAGTGACACCGTGATGGGCAAACTCAAGGCTTTCGTGTACTCCTAGGACTTGGGTTTGTAATCTGTTTGAAGCCTTTGACCTAGATGAATTCCCGGTCCTCCTGTTGCTGATCCCCATTTTGGTTTCTCTGTGGCTTGTGTTCCTTGGCCATGCCCCTTTCTGCCAAGCCTTTCAAAGCAGAATCTCAGTACTTCAAGGTTTCCTTCTGTCCTGAATTCTTAGAGTCATACCACTCCATTTTTCCAGAAACTCTGTGCATCCTTCTGGGGTATTTAAAAATCAACCCTAGTACTGACTCTCTGACATTGGGCCGGTCACTCAAGCAGTCGATGCCTTCGTTTTTAACTTCTCTACAATGGGGAGAAAATACTGGCCACATCTCCCACCTTCGCCATGGGATTCCATGAAACTCAAACAAGACACAAATTACATGAACATGCAGCAAAACTGTAGAATGTTTCCCAAACACAAAGTGTAACTCTTATCCTGCGCTGCACAAGGATTTATTCTGTTAAATCTAGACAATCCCTTGACATCCATGGGTCTTTGTTTGGCCCACCTATCAAAGCAGAAATTTGCTTTGCGATCCTGAGCAAAAGATACTGTCGTACTACAAATTACCATGATCTAATTAGGCCTCCCTCCATAAATCTGTCATTTGAAAGCCATTCAGGCCTGCTCAGCCCAGCCCTTGATTTAAACTGCTCCAGGAGTCTAGCCGAAGATATGTCCAGGACAGAATCCAACACAATATTTCGGTCTCCTCCCACTGCTCCCTTGAGGATGGGCTGTTCACCAATTTTGGCCACAATAACAGTTATGTAGAGGAGAGATTCATTATAGTTTGGGCATAGATCTTAACCAGTGCCCATGCAACCTCGTGACAACGTTATTTAGCATTCAGATTGGATGTGAGCTCTTACTGGGAGAAGAATATTGCTAAAGATTAGCATTGCTGGGCCCTTGAAGCAAAGTGAGACAGATAAGAAAGATGCATAGTCTCTATGTTGAACTGACTGACAGGTGTGAGCAGCATCCCATAAGTATGATGAATATTTGGCAATGACATATTAAACAGAAATATAGTTATTGTTGTCTTTTTAAAAAAAAAAATGCTGGTGCTGGCCAAATCAAATAATATTCATTTCTGGTTGTTCTGATTGAAGAAGATAGAAAAGAGGTGTAAAAATCCCAAGCAGTGGCTGATCCCAAACTCATTTACTCTGAGCTTTACGATGTGTGCTTGTGCTTACACTTGACGATAGTGTGTCTGGGGCACTGGGAATCCGTAGGTACCAAGGCAGCAGCACCAGCGTCCTTTGGGAGGCAGAAAAACTTCCCCATCTTTCCTCTTCTCGTCTCCCTCCCTCTATTGCTATGCCTTCTCTCCCGCCCTTGTCCCATCATCCCAAAATACACACCCCATACTTCTACCTCAATATCTTTCTGCACCTTATTGCAGGCTGTTTTGGGTTTCAAAGAAATGCTCTGTGTGCAAAGCAAACAGAAAGGCATGGAATATCAACAAAGCTTTATTAAACAGCTAATGGACTTTTATTCCCTGGAGGAGCTGATTCTGGGCTGAGAGAACCCGACTGAATACACACAAACTTATCAAGATGTGCTTCCCGCGGCTTTCCTGTACAAGTCAGAACCGAGAAGGACACAGAATCGTCGTGTAGCAGAGGAAGAAAGCACGTGATTGACGACGAGGGGGAGGCGGGCTTGTGGTGTGAACGCCCCAGGAGACAACCGGGTAATTTAGTCAGGGGCTGGGAGAGGAATCGGGCTGTGTGCAGCTGTGTAGGGTAAGCGGGAATAAAGAGGCGTCAGAGGCCTTGGAGCTGGGGTGGGGCCTCCTGGGCTTTGCCCCCCTCCCCCACCCCAAATCCCCGGGGCTTCTGCTGGTCAGCCCTTTAGTTCTGATCCTCTAAGGGCGACACAGAGATCCTGGCACTGGTCTAGTGCTGAGGGACCGGGCGATTGGCGGGGAGGGGGGCAGGGAGAAGTAAAGCAGAAGGATCAGAGGACAGAAGAGGGCCATTCAGGCGCCCCCTTCCACGTGGGCTCAGACTAAGGGGGCGGCAGCGCCCGCACACATCAGGGAGGATGCAAACGAAGCTTTTCCAGCAGAGCCTCCTGGGGGAAGGAAGGTGAGGAGCCGTGAAGCAGGGGCTGGAAACTGTCCTGAGGCAAGGAGTCGGGTGAATGTTTTCGCAATAAAGAAGGCCGAGAAGAGAACAGTGAGCAGGGTGGCCGCAGAGGTCAACCAGCACGTTCAAGTGTTGTATTGTCGCGATCAAAAAAGACGCTGGGAACGGGAGAACGCTTTTTTTAAGTTTGGAGTTCCTTTTCTCTTCGCTCACAAAGAGGCATCGGAGAGACGGAGCTGCAGATGATTTTCGTCTGCTTCGGGCGATGATGGCGGTGATGGCGGTGTCCGTGGACTCCAACCGCCCAGGGGGCGGAGCGGCGAGCAGCCGCCTCGGGGCCTGGATCCGGGGCTGGCAGCGGCGGGGACGGGAGCCCGGAGCCACGCGCAGCTGGGCCGGGGCCTGTGCAGGTGCGGGACGTGGCCCTTCCACTCCTGGGGCGAAGCCGGCCACGGCGCGGGCCGAGCTGCCCTTTTTGTGGTCGTTGCCTTCAGCTCTCTTGGCCTCCAAGGGGCAGGAAAAAAACATTCAGGGGAAAAGAAAAAAAAAAAAAGGAAAGAAAGAAAAACCCTTCCTGAAGAACCACTCTGGAGCCCATGCCAACCTGAGACAGCTGCTTATGTTGAACAACAACATCAAGGACCTACTGTGCCTTCCTGCCCCCCCTCCCCCTCCGCCACCACAGAACTGTGAAAAGACCAGGAGTTGGTGGGCGGCCAACAAGAACTAAAGAACTTGCAGCTGGTAAAACCACCTGTGCCTTGTCAAATTCCAGCCAAAACAATCCCTTCCCCCCTCTCCTCCCCGCCACCCCCCTCCTGCCCCCCAGTCTCCGGTTAAGGAGAAGGGGAGAAAATCCGATCATAAGATGAGAATCAAGAGGGTGGAAAGTGAGTGTGGTGGCTCCAGACCAAGCGTTCGGCCGGGCGGGGAAGAGGAGACTATCGGGCAACTGTGCCAGCGGGGGTCAGACGTTCAGCTCTGGGCTCTTGAGAGAAAAAGAGCCACCACCATGTGCAACCGAGCCGGGCAAGCCGCGGGCCCATCCCGCTTCCCTGACGGGCAGCGCTTTGCTGCACCAGTGCCCGATGTCTGGGTCAGCGTGGTGAGTGGCGTGAGGAGGGCGCAGGTGAGGAGGGCGGCGGGAGATCAAACGGGGGTGCCCAGGGGAACATTCCAGAAAGGGTAGCCTCACCTCGTCCGACTCTAAAATCAGACGCCACCTAAAGGTTAGACACTCCCCAGTTGCACTGCATTTCTGTCATGTATGGTTTCTACCTGGAAGGTGGTGGTTGTTTTTGTTTTGTTTTGTTTTGTTTTCAGAAGCATAAGACCCCACGGCCAAGTTTCATAAAAAGTGCATGAACAACAGTGATGAAGAAGACGTTCAAGAATCTTGGAATGTAAGAGTGGAAATTCTCCAGCCCCAGGGAGGTGATACCTCCAGGCGCCAGTCTCAAGGAGGAACACAACATTCCAAGGTGCAGATAATGAAACCGGCTGCTAGGCCCTGTTTGCTCTGAGAGTCCCCCGAATACATTTATCTTGGTGCAAGACTCTAACTGCTAACTTCTGCTTCCTGCAATCTGCTTGCTTGCTTATTCAAGGATGTAGTTGGAGGCTTTATAAGCAGCCTTCTC
>PVKZ01005535.1:0-51389 GCA_004027375.1 Macroglossus sobrinus | reverse complement strand
TCTCAGTGCCTTGACTGTATGTTGAACCTTGCTACACTCACCATAGCTCTACTCCTATCACTGAGTTGGGTTCCAAAACTTGGTATAGTGGCTCTGACACTGGTGGGAGAGGGATGAGAGTGGTCACTGCCAGTGGAAGCTAATTGAGAAAGTCTAACAGTTAAAATGGATATGTACCATTGATCTGCCAAATAGAAGGTCAGCAATTTCTCTTACCAGAATAAGATCATGAGTGTAGAAGTTAAAAAATGCAGGACACTCAGAGTGTGATTTAAAGCTGTTTCTGAAAGTTTAGTTGCACTGCCTATTAAACCGATTCTAACATGGAAACAAGTTTTCTGTGCAAAGGTTTGCATTCAGTGTGCAACTTACTTACCACCAAGGGAGGCTGCACCTAGAAAGCACAGCTGGATTCTCCTGGCTGATGGGTCCTGCTTTCCATATTAGGGAGCCAGAGAGCAGGAGGAACTATGAAATCAGTTTCCAAATTATTAATTTAAAAATGCTTATTTCTCTACCACCAGTCTTGCTAAAAAACTACTAATTGTATTTCTGTGACTTTCGTGGCCCTAAAACACAGGTATATGTGGGCCCAGGATAGTTGTACAGGAAATCATGTTAAGAAAATAGTGTGAAAGCACAGAGGTGGAGTAAATAGAGAAAATCCAGAGCATAAAAGACACTCGTCTCACTGAAGAGAAAAGTGTGATCATCAAGAAGTACAGTGAAAAATATGGCAGTAGGTTATGGAGAGCCATGCATGGCCAGAGAAGGCCAAGATAAAGAATCCAAATTTTAATTTATGGGCAGTGGCAGGTGTTGGTTACTGAGCTGTGGTTAAAAAGCACTGTGATGAGCCAGAACTTAAAATAAATTCTCTCTGTGCTACATCTTTTACCGTATTTTTCTATGCAATTTGTTTCTCCTTACTTTGTTTTTACATACCTCATTAAACATAAACATAAAACAAGTGAGCAGAGCCTAGGAATCAGCAGAGACAACAGTTACTTAACACCTAGTAAGCAGGTCAAGGAATCAGTCGTCAAAGTGGAAAGCAAACATTTCTCTACAGAGGGAGACATTTATCTCCTCAGCCAATGAGTTGAATAAGCTCTGAGCAAGTGACTTCTAACCATAGCAGAGTGCTGATCTAAAATGAAATGAGCCACCAAATCATTGGGGGTTTTACAATCCTGGCTAATTGGTTAAACTCTCTCTAAAGGCTTTGGAGACACCAAGTGAAGAAGCAAATTAGTCTGTTTTGTCTTGCTTTCGAAGAAGCAAGCACTGCCAGCTATTGACAGTTGATCCCTGCAATGCCAAGTCATGCCACAGGATCCCACAGTGGTGTTACATTTTCTTCCCCAGGATGAAGGAAGAAACCAAGAGGAAAAGAAAACACAAAAACTGAGTTCTCTAAATATTTTGATCAAAGCCTTAGTACAAATATTCCCAAGAAAATGGTGACTACCTTATCATCTGATCTTTTGTTTGAAATAGGAATAAGACTCCTGTTTGTTTGAGGTCTGAGGAAAGATAGAGTAAAGAGATCTTTAAACTCTGAACTATAAGCTTGATATGACTGATTTTCCCTGATTTTGAAGTTTATTTCCTCTGCAAGAAAATAAACTCTGTGGTAGCTCCCCACAGAGTCCTAAAATTCCTAGAGCCTGTACCTAATCACAGACTACTTTGACCCAGTAGAATTTGGCAAAAACTGCATGGTTTTGAAGCATGGTTCTGCCAACTCTACAATTCTATAATCCTGGACACATTACTTAACCTCTCTATGACTCAGTTTCCTCATTCGTGAAATTGGAAAGGTAATGACCTCTACCTCTTCTGGGCTAAAATTAAGATGAAATGAATGCTGAGTGCTCAACAGTATCTCCAAACAAATCCATTATCCAAATCATTAGTGACGTGTATGTGTATGTGTGTATGTTCAAGGTGAAGACAAGTGGGTTTCATTTTACTTTGCAAAACATGCAATTTAATAACACCCTAGCAGCAGATACATCTGTTCTTCCTCAAATCCTTTTATTGACTGCTAGAGCTTGGCACTCCAGCTAATGGAACTTTCAGCTTTGCACCTCTAATTTTCACACAGTATTGGGCCTCATGCTGTGACCTTCACTGTACTTCCTCACCCCTTTCTTACTGCAAGAAAATAAACTCTGTGGTAGCTCCCCCTAAAGTCCTAGAATCCATAGAATGCTCTATGGATTGTTTCAATTAACCACCACAGAAATAAAAAAAAATTAAAATAACATTTCTTTGTCTTGTTGTTTTCATACTAAAAAGCTGTTAGAATTTGAGCATTGCCCAGCTGCCTCATTTAATTTTTACTTTCAACCACCTGTTCTCTATTTATTGTTTGCTATTTGTCAGCAGCAAGCTGATTGAGAAGGAAAGGTTTCAGTAGTGAGACATCCAGTTGAAAGAACTCACAAGGGACCGACATGAGAATGAAATGGCAGACACCAACTTTATTGTGGAGCACACTTCTATTGCAGGAAACATACTTCTGTGCTAGGGGACCACTTGGGCTCTACATATATCAGAGTACAATAAAGGCCTTCTGCCACACATGAGTGATACAGTAAGGTGAATCATGCTGGGCATGAGCTGGGCATAGGTGCCCTACTACATTAATGTAACATTCTAAGTCTAGGGTCCTCTTCCTAGCCATGTGTCTGGATCATAGCCAGACCTGGGACCAGCTAGGCCTGGCACCCACATATTATTTTATTTTAGTAATATTTCGCTTATTTTTTATGTTATTGTTATTATCTCATTTTCTTCATGATTTAATAGTTTTCTATTTCACAATACTTCATCATACTATTGACTTTTAAAATATCTTTTTATTTTTCTTATACAACTTTTCTTTTATCTCCTCTGGTGAGAGTGTTGATTATAACCTAAATCAATACTACTAGAATTATCAGAGAAGCGGCATCAATTTTTGTTGTTTTAGTTTTGCTTTAAAATTTTTCTCCCTTGTATGTATTTACTGTTTGTTTGTTTGTATTTTAAAATATCTGTGATCAAAAAAAGTGTCCAGATTGAATTTGTCCTAATTTATTATCAGTATAAAAAGCAAAGAAGTAGCACATGTATCATCCAAACATGAATAATATGGGCTTTTGGGGATACTGTTCTCTTTTAGTTAACTTTAACAAACAAAAAATGCAATCTTGGACTAATTGGATTATTTTATATTCTTTTTTATAAATTTAATCTAATCACACTCTTTTATGCAATTTCATAATTTTAGTATTTTTTGTCTTAGTTTTCATTAACATATTCTATATTGATCTAGTTTTTTACTTATATGTATTAGTAATATTTCATTTTAAAAACTTTTCTATTTTAAATAAATTTAATTTTCTTTTTGTGTAAATATGCAATGTACTTAGTATAAATATTTCTCCTTTTATTTATTTAAGCTTATTTTAATTCTTTATGCTTTCATCATTTTCTATTTATTATTTTTATTTTTGTTTTTTATAATTTTTATTTTATAATTACACCTGACATAAAATATCATATTAGTTTTAGGTGCACAACATAGTGATTAGACATTTATATAACTTACAAAGTGATTGTCCTAATAAATCAAGTACCCATCTGACACCATACATAGTTATCACTATGCTATTGATTATATTTTTTATTCTATACTTTACATCCACATTTCTATTTTATAACTACCAAATATGTACTTTTTAACTCCTTCCCCTTTTTAGCCCTTCCCTCAGTTCCCTCCCCATCTGACAACCATCAAACTGTTTTCTCTATCTATGAATTTATTTCTTTGTTGTTTGTTTGTTTATTTTGTTTTTGAGTTTCCTCATATAAGTGAAATCATATGGCATTTGTCTTTCTCTGTCTGACATACTTCACTCAGGACAGTACCCTCTATGTTCATCCATGTTGTTGCAGATGTCAATACATCTATCTTTTTTATGTCTGAGTAATATTCCATTGTATATATGTTCCACTTCTTCCATATCTTGGCTATTGTAAATAATGCTACAATGAACATATGAAGACACATGTCTTTCAAATTAATATTTTGGGTTCCTTCAGAACAATACCCATAAGAGGAATGGGTCCTTCTTTGTCTCTCATAAGTAGCCTTTGTTTTAAAGCATATTTTCTCTGGTATAAATATTGTTACCTCAGCTTTTGTATTTTTTATTTCCAATTTCATAAAATATCTTTTCCCATCTCTTTCCTTTCAGTCTGTGTGTCTTTAGAACTAAAGAGAGTTTCTCGTAAGCAACATATTTAAGGGTATTGTTTTCTTATCCATTCGGCAACCCTATGTCTTTTCATTGGAGCAATTAATCTAATTATATTTAATGTAATTGTCAATAGATATGTAGTCTTGCCATTTCATTATTCCTATTTTTAATTTTTTTCTTCTTTTTAAAGAGATCCTTCTAATATTTCTTTAATCCTTGTTTGGTGTTGAACTCCTAGAGTTTTTTCTTGTCTGGGAAGCTATTTGTCCTTTGATTCTACATGAAAGCTTTACTGGATAGAGTAATCTTAGTTGTAGGTCTTTGCTTTTCATTACTTTGAATATTTGTGCTAATCCCTTCTGGTGTACAAAGTTTCTGTGAAGAAATCAGCTGACAGACTTATGAGAGCTCCCTTATAGATAACTAGATGCTTTTCTCTTGCTGTTTTTAAGATTTTCTCTTTGTCTTTAACCTTTGGCATTTTAATGATGATGTGTCTTAGTTTGGGTCTCTTTGTGTTCATCTTGTTTTGGGACTCTCTGCATTTCCTGGGTTTGCACATCTATTTTCTTTGCCATGTTAAGAAAGTTTTTTTGTCATTATTTGTTCAAATAGGTTTTAGATTCCTTGCTCTCTCTTTTCCTTTTGATACCCCTATGATGTGAATATTGGTATGCTTGATATTACCCCAGAAGCCCCTTAAACTATTATATTTTTGGATTCATTTTTTTCTTTTCACTCTTTTGATTGGATGTTTTCTCCTACTTTATCTTCCAAATTGATGATTCATTCTTCAGCTTTATCTTATCTACTGTTGGTCTCTTCTAATGTATTCTTTATCTCAGTTTTTATATTATTAATTTCTGACTTTTTAAAAATCTTTTCTACCTCCACTTTTATGCTTCCTATCGCTTTGTTAAAGTTCTCACTAAAATCATTCAGCATCCTTATAACCAGTGTTTTGGACTCTGCATCTGCTTGTCTCTATTTTTTAGTTCTATTTCTGGAGATTTGTTCTTTTCTTTTATTTGGGACATGTTTGTCTCTCTATTTTGGCTGCATCCTTGTGTTTGTTTCTATGTATTAAGTAGAGATATTATGTCTCCTAGTCTTAGAGTGGGCTTATGTAGTGTTCTATGAAACCCATAGATGTTCTTGGTCACCTGAGTCAGATGCTCCAGGTGTGTTCTTTTTGTGGGTTGAATATGCCTTCCTGTTGCACTTGAGCTTTAGTTGCTGTTTGTACATCAATGGAGGAATTGACACCCAGGCTGAATGAATATGGGGACTGGCCATGACTACTGTTGTGCAGGAACTGACTCTACAAAGCAAAATTTATTTTAGCAAGGCTCTAGTACTTGCCTAGTCTTCCCTTTGGGTGTGCTATTTATGGAAGTGTTTGGGTGATGCTCTTCTGTGGTCTGAAACTGGACACTAGGTATGTTTGTTCTGGAGCTCTTGGGAGGAGCTCTTTTGTAGGCCAAGTTCTGCTACCTATGCTCAGTCCTGGGCCACTTGGTATGAGCTACAAAGTGATTTTCAGATGCGTGCCATTTGTAGTGGGCTTGGAGGTGTCTGGGAGAAGCCAGCTGCCACTAGAGTGGGCTCTGGGCTATTTATTAAAAGGTACAAGGATGGCAAGGCCAGATGCTGCTTGTTTGGGGTTATGAACTCTTGAGATGTTTTAGGAAAACTTGTAATAGGAGACAAAATGGTCCCTTTGTATGGAAAAGCCACTGGGAAAGGTTTGAATGGGACTGTGATTTGGGTGGAGTGGTGTCTCAGGGAATCACCAGGTGGGGAAAACAGTGTTTGTGAGGTTGATGGAGACTTAGATATGGTGCCCACATGAGTCTGCATGTGGGTCTCGGGATGAGTCACGGGATGGCTCAACAAAGAAACAATGGCTTCTGCCAGCATTTCTGTCTATGAGAAAGCTGTTCCTCTAGCCCTTGCCCTGAAGCCACACAGTTCAATTTCTTTCCTTATGTCCCTGGCTACTGACCCAGCACTGGATCTTAGAGTGAGTGAGTCAGTGATTAAGTTCATGTGTGAGCCCTTTAAGAGGAACACCTGGGACTCCAGCTGTCCTTATCTCACTCAGCCACAATCTCCCTTGGTTTTCACAGCCAAAAGTTTTGGGGACTTCTCTTCCCAGCACTTAAATCCTATGCTGGGGAGCCTGGTGTGGTGTTGGGGCCTTTCACTCTTAAGGAGGAACCTCCACATCCAAAATAGCCCTTCTGATTTTTAGCCATCGTACATGCATGTGAAACCAACCCAAGTTTGTATCTCTCCCCACTTACCAGACTCCAGGTGGCTTCTTCACATTTAGTTGTAGGACTTCTGTTCAGGTAGACTTCAGGTGATTCTCAATGACAGTTGTTCTGTAATTTAGTTGTAATTTTGATGTAGTCATGAGAGGTGATATGCACAACATTTACCTACTCTGTCATCTTGATCTAAAGCCAACTCTTTAATCTTTTAAGTTTCCAAATTCTTTAGAGTTTTTGTCTGGTTTTGTCTTATTTGCTCTTGTCTTACTTTGAATTTTAATATTAATTTTCATACATTTTAGTTATACATGTACCCTTACATGTTATTTTTACATTATATATTTATGCAGTTAGGTCATTTTATTTGTTTATCAATAACTTAAAAAATATTTATAATTCTTACATACCTAAAATATACTGAATGTTCAAAAATGTTAGTTATCCATTCATTCTCTTTAACTATATAAGATTGATGTACTATGTCTACTTTTTTATTTTAAATCTTTTGACACCTGTATTATTTAATTTTAGTTTCATTACTTTTATTTTTATCATAATCTATATGTATGCTTATTTATTTTTAAAAGTATTGAAATCCAAATATGACCTATTGATATATGCAAATATTACAAATTGTACAAATATAAGAAGCTGTCTGCTTAGATAACCCCTGTAGACAAATATTCATGCAGTATGTATATTAAAACATTCAAACAGTATCAAAACCTAGAGAACGAAAAGTAAATGCTGGTCCTAGTCCATTTCCATCTCACCTTCAAGAGCTCACTATACTTATATCACCTAACCCCATTAATATTAGTTTCCTTTCACTCCAGATGTCTATTTGCACAAACATAGATATAAAAACCAAGAAAAAATTTATTTTTTACTTAAATTTAATATGAAAAAATATGCTAATATGAAATTAAAGGGCTTCCCAAACTTCATATAAATATTTTATTACCGAAATAATATTATTTTATAAAAGCTTCCATTTTGTTTTAAGAAATAATATTATAACAAAATGAAAAAGTTGAAATTATTACTCATTTGTTAATATCAATTACTTTTAAGTTTGAGACACCAGAGGTTTTTTTCTATTATGAAAGATAAGGAAATTAAATCTCCTGTAGTTTTTCTCAAGATTCTCCCAATTTTCATGCATCATATTATTAGGATATTTTTGTAATGTTTTATAAAAATGAATATAATTTTTTGTAATACTTCTTTTTTGTTGCAGCTTTATTGAGGTATAGTTGATAAATAAAATTGCCTATTTAATGGTGTCTATAGTGATATTTTGATATACAAGTATTCCGTGCACAATCATCAACATTTTATCAACATACTTAACTTTGTGTGTGTGTACATGCACGTGTATGTGTGTGTGTGTGTGTGTGTTTGTGTGTGTGGTGAGAATACTTGAGATCTATTCTTTTTTAACTTCTCTCTAATAATCTCATTCTTATTGATAGCTAACTTTGGACTCCTATTTTCTTTGAGTCAATGCTTTCCATGTTTTTTTTTGTTTTCTACCACATTCTTATTTCTTTATTTTAATTCATCTATGAAATAGTTGGAGTCCATGCTTTTGTCTTGATTTCTTTCTTTTAAAAATTATTATCTCTATTTAATCTTATTTTTTACAAAAGTTATCTTTTTTACTTGTTCGTAATTTTTTAGCTGATTAAATAACACTTTGAAAGAGTTGATAAAAGGTAAAAATAAGTATAAAAATGTTCCATGTTTCCAAAAAAGCTGAAATAACTTTTTTTTCCAATAATAGCTATTACAACATTACAATGTTTCTACAACATTAGGCAATAAATAATTTGATCATTCTATGAGGCAAAGCTTAAGTGGAAACGTAAAGTTTTTCCCCTTTGTAACCAGCCACATGGTATATGTTGAATCAACTACTAAAGTATTAAAAATTAGTTAACACTAAGTTTAGTGGGATGTAGTATAGAAGCCATGAATAACTGGCTAGGTCTTAGATCATCCAGCAAAGAACATTTAGAGTGAAGATAGCTGCATTTGCTCTCATAGACAAAAGCAGAACTTTCCTTAGGTAAAACCTGCTTGCTTAGAATATCTTATAACGTAAGGATTGGACATCAACTTTATTTTAACTCTGGGTCTCAATGTCACACAAAGCATTATCTGTTTACAAGAATGACAGATGTTTCATGGCAGATTCTTTGGCTCCATTTGCATACATTCCAAAGAGAATTTGATTCCATTTTA
This sequence comes from Macroglossus sobrinus, assembly GCA_004027375.1. Lineage (NCBI taxonomy): Eukaryota > Metazoa > Chordata > Mammalia > Chiroptera > Pteropodidae > Macroglossus > Macroglossus sobrinus. Next base: position 42,613 of record PVKZ01005535.1, on the reverse strand, counting down.
GTTCACAGTGGAGTTCATTAAAATAAATTTGACAGCAACAAAGTAAAACAAAACCTCATTTGATCAATATTCGTTTATTTACCTCCTACTATGTGAAAGATATTATACTACATACTTGAATGTTAATTACAACTAAAGTTGACTCCTGAACAATGTGGGGATTAGGGACACTAACCCTTTGTAAAGTCAAAAATCTTGTAAAACTATTTACTTCCCAAAAACTTAGCTGTCCTTTTATTGTTTACAGGATCCTCCACAGATACTCAAATTCATGGATACTCAAGTCCCGTTTGTGAAATGCCCTAGATCAATGCATACATTTGGCTCTTCCTACTGTGAGACAAAAACAGTGTAGGTATTTATTGAAAAAATATCTATGTATAAGTTGACCCACAGAGTTCAATTCTGCATTTTTCAAGGATTAACTGTAATATTATAAAATTATTTTATTACAATTATATATCCTGTTGAAACTGACTCAGAATACTAAGAATTAATGGCTTACTTTTAGTCTGAGGTTTCAGTGAATGTTTCCCTTAGACAATATTGATTTGAAATCTGAAGAATAATTCCGACTTTGTTAAAAAAGATTTTTGGGTGTGGTGGAGACATGTACAGAGGGAAAAACTTACACAAAGAGCCTGAGTCACAAAGAATAATAGCCATATCAAGCACTTGACTGTCAAGGCCAGGTTGACTAGATCACAAGGAACCAAATTTAAAAGTGACTTGGGGCATTCTTTAAAGAAATAGAACAAAAAATAATCAGATTTGCATGGAAGCACAAAAAAACCCTGAACTGCCAAAACCATCCTAAGAAAAATACCCATCCTGAGAGGTATCACTCTGCTTGACTTCAAATTATACTACAAAGCAACAGTAATCAAAACAGCATGGTATTGGCAGAAAAAGCAGACACATGGACCACTGGAACGAAATCAAGAGTCCAGAAATAAATCCATATTATATGGGCAAATAATTTTTGACAAAAAAAGCCAAAAGCATACAGTGGAGAAAGGAAAGTCTCTTCAATAATGGTGCTGGAAAAACTGGAAAAACACCTGCAAAAGAATGAAACTAGACTGTTGTCTACTACCACACACCAAAATTAACTTAAAATGGATTAAGTACATGAATATAAGACCTGAAACAATGAAATTCATAGAAGAAAACATAGAAATTAAACTCAAGGACTTAAAGAGGATTCTATGAATTCAACCTCAAAAGCAAGGGAAGTAAAAGCTAAAATAAATGAATGGAACTACATAAAACTAAAAAGCTTCTGTTCAGCAAAAGAAATCATCAACAAGGTAAAGAGACAACCATCTGAATGGGATAATATATTGGCAATCAATACCTCTCATGAGGGCCTAATGTCCAAAATATGCAAAGAACTCGTATGACCCAATAACGACAATAACAAAAACAAATGAACCAATCAAAAAATGGGCAGAGGAACCAAACAGACACTTCTCTCTAGAAGACTTAGAAATTTCCAACAAGTATATAAAAAGATGCTCAACATCACTAGCTATTAGGAGAATGCAAATCAAAACCACAATGAGATACTATCTCACATCTGTTAGAATAGTTATAATCAACAGAATAAGTCATTTCAAGTGTTGGAGGGGATGTGGAGAAAAGAGAACTCTCATATACTGCTGGTGGAACTGCAAATTGGTACAGCCACTATGGAAAACAGTATGGAAGTTCCTCAAAAACCTAAGAATTGATCTACCACATGACTCAGCAATCCCTCTTCTGGGTAGTTACCCCAAACACTTGAAAACCCATATCTGAAAAGATATTTGCACACCGATGTTTATGGCAGCATTATTCTTGCTGGCCTAAACATGAAAGCAACCAAAGTGCCCTACAATAGATGATAGGCTAAAGAAGCTGTTGTACATATATACAATGGAATATTACTTAGCCATGAGAAGAGATTAAACACTGCCTTTTGCAACAACATGGATGGACCTTGAGATAATTATGCTAAGCTAAATAAGCCAGACAGAAGAAGTTGAAAATCACATGATATCACTTGTATGTGGGATATAAACCTAAAAGCAGCAAATAAACAATACAAACTAATAGAGACTCATGGACATGGACTATAGACTACTGGTTACCAGAGGATGGGGGAAGGGGGAAGATATATGGGGTAAAGGGGTCAAATATATGATGACAGAAAGAAATTTAATTATGGAAGGTGAACATACAGTGTACATATACATATATGTGTGTGTGTGTGTTTATGTATGTGTGTGTGTGTGTGTGTGTACACATATATCTTACTGTTAAAATGTACATCTGAAACTTATTGAATTTCGTTAACCAATGTCACCATAAAAATAAATTAATTTTTAAAAATGAAAAGAAAAAAATTACAGTATGATTGTACAATATATAAAAATTTTCAATTAAAAAAGTGACTTGGAATGATGCTAGTAAGGTAAATCAGTCAGTTACTCAGGGCTTAGTAACTTATGTTAAAAATTTTGCATTTTAAACTAAAAGTACCAAGAAGACATTGAAAAACCTTAAGTGTAGGAGTAATTTAATCAGTAATACTGTACCTCTGTGTCTCAGAATAAGAGACTAGTTGAGGGGACAAAAGCAGACACAAAAACTGTATTAAGGAGCTGATGCAGAACAAGAGATAATAAAAGCTTGGAGTTAGATTGTAAAAGGTAGATGAGAGCAGCAGACAGATTTGTGAATTAAAAAGACTTGAGGACTGATTTCTGTGAGGACTGAGATTTTAAGAATGACAAGTTTCTTCTTCAAATAACCACATAAACTAGATGAAAAATGAGATAGATAATATATTGAGAATAGAAACTCAGAAAAGAAAAATTAACACCATTGAGAAAATCGTCTGTTCAGTTGTGAAAATACATGCTAGTTAACCACAGATTAATGTTTATCTCATTATCTAAATGCCCCACTGGTCTCATCTAGTAGACCCTTGGGATTACTCACATCATTTGACTCTTCCCAGTTGACATCTCCTTAATTCACTCATTTTCATATTTCAAGTTATTTTCTGGATGTAATTAAAACTAAAAATGTAGATTTAAAGATAAGTAGTATGGCTTAAGTTAAAGATTCTTAGAACTAGAGAGGTATATTTATTTCAGAGTTATAGTCCCAGGAAAAATAGCATCCTCAGCTTATAAATCAGTAACTTCTTCAACAAAAAATGATCTAATCAACATTTTAAATTAAGTAATTCATTGGATTATATTTTCTCTGACATTTTATTTACTTATTTATTTGTTTATTTATATTTAAGTTTTATCGAAGTATAATTGATAAAAGAATGCATCATGGTGATTTGTAGATGTGGAGATTGAGAAAGGATTTTCCCAATCTAATTAATTTGTGCATCTATTACCTCACATATTTATCTTTTTGCATGTGTGAGAGATTTAAGTTCTGTTGTCTTAGAAAATTTCAATTTTGAAATAATTGATCAACTATATTTACTATGTTTTACATAAGAACCTAAGACCTTACTCATCTTATAGTTGAAAATTTGTACTCTTTTACTAACCTTTTTTCTATTACTCCCACCTCCCAGTCCCCAGCAACTATTTTCTGCTCTGTTCCTGAAAGTTCAACTTTTTGTTTTGTTTTGTTTTGCTTTGTTGTTGTTGTTGTTTAATTTTGTATTAGGTTTTACATATAAGTGATACTGCATAGTATTTGTTTTTCTCTTTCTATCATTTAGCACAATGGATTCAAGGTTCACAAATGTTGCAAATGGCAGGATGCCTTCTTTCTCATAGCTGAATAATATTCATATATCTGACATTTCTTTATTCATTCACCCATTGATGGGCACATTGGTTGTTTCCATAGCTTGGCTATTGTGAATAATGTTGCAGTAAGTATGAGAGTGCAGATATCTCTTGCATATCTTATTTTCATTTCCTTTGGTTCTATAATCAGAAGTGGAATTTTTGGATCATATGTTAGTTCTATTTTTCATTTTTTGAGGAATCTCGATGTTTTCCATAGAAGCTGAACCTATTTACATTTGCACAACAGTGTACAAGGGTTTCCCTTTCTCCACATCTTGTCAACACCTGATAGCTCTGTCTTTTTGATGATAGCCATTCTAACAGGTAGAAGGTGATATCTCATTGTGGTTGTTCTGCACTCCCTGAATGATCAGTGATGATAAGGACATTTTCATGTCGTTGTTAGCCATTGGTATGTCTTCTTTGGAAAAATGTCTATTAAGTCACTCTGCCAATTTTTAATCAAATTGTTTGGTTTCTATTATTGAGTTGTTGCTTAATTCTTTATGTATTTTGAATATTAACCCCATAAATATATTAAAACAGTATGGTACTGGCATAAAATATATTCAAGAATTAGTAAAATAAAATAGAAGGCCCAGAAATAAACCTATGAACATATGATCAATTATTTATTACAAAAGAACCAAAAATATACAAGAAAATAATATTCATTAAATGTTCATTCGAGAAGTCTATTCAATAAATGGTGCTGGGAAAACTGAATAGCCACATGCAAAAGAATAAAATTGGATCCTTACTTTACATCATACATACAAATCAACTCAAAATGAATTAAAGTCTTAAAAACAAGACCTGAAACCATAAAACTTCTAGAAGAAAATATAAAGAGTAAGCTCCTTAACATTGGTCTTGACAATGATTTTTTGGATTTGATACCAAAAGTAAAGACAAAAGCAAAAATAAATAATTAGGACTAAAACATTTCTTTATAACAAAGAAAACTATCAACAATATGACAAGGCAAACTAAAGAATAGGAGAAAATACTTATAATTCACATACCTGATAAGGGATTAACCTATCGTTTTAGTCTTTCATGATTTATGTTGTTCTAATCCTACTTTTAATATATGCTATATAGCAAGAAGATTAAAAGTGATCTGTTTTTCCAAAGGGAGCTTTCTATTCCCTCAGACCACATGTTAATCAGGTTACAAGATACATTCTCACAACCTGATTTTAACTATTTTTTCTAGAAAGTGAGTTTCTCAATCTAATAGGTTTCATGGAAAGCTGTCAAGTATCATACTTTGCTGTTGTTCACTTTTACACCATTTATCAATTATCTAACATTTATAAAGAGTACATAAGACTCTGAAGCCTTTGTTGACCTATTAATGGTTATTTATAGACAGAGAGTAGTCAGGGACAAAAGTCATAAATTCAAGGTTCTGACCTTTTGTCAGGCCAATGAAGTATAAATAAAAGTCTTTCAGGGCTGCAGAAGGGTTACAGGGGTATGTTGCTTTAAGAAAACCAATTTACACCATGAAATTGGATTAGCAATTGCTCAAATAATCAAAATCTACGTATAAGTGTGTTTTCTCAGAAGGGATTTGTGTTTCTTAAGATAAGGTGTGTTAGTCAGTTATGGCTGCCATAAACAAAATTCTTTAGACTAGGTGGCTTAACCAATAGAAATTTATTTTTTCAAAATTCTTAAGGCTGGAGGTTCAAGATCAAGGTGTTAGCTGGTCAGGTTCTTTTGAGGGTTCTTCTCTAAGCTTACAGATGGCAACTTATTTCTCTGTGCTCACATGTCCTTTCCTGTTTGTATGTGCACATAAAGAGAGAGAAATATTTCTTTTCTGCTCTCCTTATAAGACCACCAATCCTATTGGATCATGATCCCACACTTATAACCCCACTTAATTGTAATTGCCTCCTAAAAATCCTGTCTCCAAATGCAGTCATGTCGGGGGTAAGACTTCAACATGGGATTTGGGGGACCCACAGTTAAGCCCACAGTTCAAAGTAATATAATAAAAGGAATTCCTATGATGGTTTGAACATCTGTGATTATTCAATATCTCCAAACCTTTAAAACAATATGACAGATATGGGTACTATCCATTAAAAGGTATTTAATTTGACTATTGACAGCTAAATATTAGTTTTTATTATCACAGTGTCGTAATATAAGTAAATGCATTTCTCTGGATTCTTACTAAATCTGGAATTGTTAATGTAAGAAAAATACAAATGAGATATTCAAATGCTTAGAAAATCATCAACTTCTTGGCTTTCTTATGTTTTTCTACCTATAAAGTGTTTAATGTTGAAGACAATATTGGAACAAGATTAGTTTCTATCAACATTTTTAAGCTATTTGTCCTAGTTTATTCTCAAAAAGGAAGAGAAAGGATTGAAATTTTCCAAATATTTTTGGTAAATTTTATATACTTGCATCATTGTGGTTCACTCATCTATCCTAAAGCAAAATTTCTATGCAACTAAAACTTCTTCAAAATAATTTTTATAGCTATATATGCATATAGTACAAGTTATCATGTTTTCTTATCACTTACATTGAATTCAATAAGATTTATAAATGTTAGGCATAAATCAAGAACTGATAAATTCTTACAGGAAGTATTGTGACCCTCCAGGATAGATAGCCTGGATCACTAAAGTGAGTTATTTTAGGTAAAAATAGAAGAAAATAACTACTGTAATTAAAATAATGTATTCACCAGAATCTAAAGAATTCAAACTATGTGCTAGAGATTCTCTGTAGCATAAAGTAAGAATGGGGTGGTGGTGGTACCCACATACATATTTATTTCTTTTGTTGATAAACAATCCATTCTTAGGAAGTATTAAATAAGATCCATGTCAAAAGTTGGTATCCCTATAGAATTATTTTTCAGGTTTGAAACTTCATGCTTTGACAGAAATAATTCCACCCCTGACCTAATTCAGTTCCAAGCTAACTCAGAAGTGACATAAACTCTACACATATAAAGAATGTTTAGGTTGTGCTTTCTTCTTTCCATGCCAGAAAAAAAATCTTTCCTCTGAGGTCACAAAATATTATATGCATGCAGCAAAATGCTTATATTTATTTATTTAACTGTCTGATACAACCTGTTAAATAATGATGTCATTGATGATAAAAACTCTATTTTATTATCCTTTATTATGGTGATAAGAGTCAGGATATAAAGATCGTTTCTGAATTAGTCTAAACATATGTAATTTTCTGAAGCTAGATAATGGAGTTCAAAATTGGCATGCATTTGATGCCATGAGTACAAGGTGAAAGGAGATAGAGATAGGTTAGGAAGTCAGGCCGTAAGGTAAGGAATTCTGACTTCTCAATTGAGAAAAGAGTTTAATATTGTTAATTCAACACCCTGGATTGCACCACAAGGGTTGTTATAATATTTGAGATGAGCATTTATCTATGAAAAGCTCAGAATGTTGTTCTAAAGTTCTATAGTTGATAAAAGGACCTCATATGTTTATAATGAGCTTTCTTATGATTCTTGGGATCTGTCCTCATCACTCTTTCCCCACCTTATATTACCAGTTTTTAATAACATCATCAGAACTGAAATACAGGTTTTAATGACCACTCCATTAAGTTATCTACATCCTTGAAAGGATATAACTAATTGACAGGATGGTCTTTTACCTTTCACAAAACTCCTCTCTTATATGCTTTATATGTTGCTAAATTAGATCTATATATATAAAATAGACAAAGACTATTTGGCCGACTTTCCATAATTCAGCTGGCCCACAAATGATTCCTTCTATATGTTTTGCAGTAAAGATAGTATTTGTTATTTCAAACCTATGTTCTGTCACACCCTTTCTGCTTTGATTAAAAGTACTAACCCCAATTTTTTTCTGCTTTAAATCTTTGTTGTTTTTTAGGTGCTTAATAATACAGCTTTATCTCTGGAAAATCATAATTGAAACAGTAAATACATCAGGTAAGCAACCTGAGCTGAAAATTGGCTGTATTTTTTTAAATGCTGATGTATGGGAATTTGAAGTCTTACCTTACGTGACAGATGGCAAAAGAAAATTAAAGAAAATAGTCACAACAAATCCCTTCCTCCACACTTCAGTGCTTTGTTAAATAAGAATAAGACTGTTTAATTAATATTGATTTAACACTGACTGTCCTTGAGGAATGTTACCCTTTGACACATTTTTACCTTCAAAACTGCCAGAATTGCAAAATGTATAATAACAAAATTCAAATTCATTTCTAAGCTCAAAGTTATTGTGGTTTGTTATCACCAATTTCCAGCTACTCCAGGAAGGTGCTACATGTCATAGCAAGTGGCAATATCTGTATTTATGACCTCCGGTGATTAGATAGCTTTGCCAGACATTTCTCAGAAAATGGCCCAGGAATTTAAGGTAAGATAAAAGATTCTGACTATATTTGGCTTATGATCCTTGCATTTGTTAAAACATGACAACTTCACTTTGATAGAAATATTAGATAGTTATTTTTTTCTAAGTAAATATACAAATGAAGCATTTATTTATCAGCTGGAAGAAGACAGAAAGTTTGTTATTCTTGACACCTTCTATCTGGTCATTTAAATAATGAGTCAATAACCAGAAATCCTCGCTTACCTAAGGTAAGCCTTTTTAATTTGAAAATTTGCTTTTTCAGCTTTCACTCTTTGACTTTATTCAATATTCATGGAGGACCTTGGACAGTAGTCCCTTCTAGTAAAATCCCATCCCTTTATGAAGGGAGATGTACACATCATTAGATCCAGGCAGCACCTCTGAGATCCATACTCCATTTTCAGTCTCAGAATAGAAGGCTAATCATTCCACATATAAGTTATACTCAAATATCTTAAGTAACCAGCCCCCTTTTTTGTGTCATGGTGCCAATCACAATATTATTTCTCACTCTGACTCCCACAATGAGTGAATGACAAGCAAGGAGACTGAATATCTGCTCAACTTTCCAAGTAGACACTGATTGGAGAAAGGGGCAGGAAGCACTCATTCAGCCCTCAGCATCCTGGAATTCATTTACTCTTGGAAGTCCTCTGCTGAGACCTGAGCAAAAGCATTTGCAGTATGATTCCATACCATCATGATCAGAAGCTCTCTTTCTGGGGCAAAGTAGAGCCAAAAGTTAGTTCCCTAGGAGTGAAAAATCTCAGCTACATTTCTTTTGAATTTTCATCTACTTTTATCTCTGGTAAAATTGGCATAGATTTATAAGTAATAAGACAGAAAACAGAGAAAATCTTAGGACTAGGGTAAGCTGTTTCTTCATCTAGTTTAAAGAAAGATGCATGGTCACTCAGAATGGTATGATACTCTTGGTAGGATGTAGGCTAAATGGTGGGCATAAAGAATGGTCCAGATAAAAGAAGATGACAAAAAAGAATGATTCTGAGTTGCACAGAGGTAAGAGCTGATAAAAATGAAAAGGCCATATCCAGAGCAATCTTTGCCAGAAACAACAGGGTCAGTCCTTTAATCGTTATTGCTGTGAGAATGAGATTTTGCAAACACTGCTGCCTTATTTTTCTTTCTGGTATAGTTTTGTTATTTTTCTAATTTGTTTCTACAGTAAGTTATGGCCCTTTTCTCTGGGTTATTACCCTGTTTACCTCTCGTCTTAACATTCAGAGTTACAAATCATTTCCACATCCCCTTAAAAATTATAACAGAGATTGTGTGTTTTGATATGTTGAGGACAGAAAACTATCATTTAATATACCTCTGTCTGAAAACAAATAGTTTACTCTAGCAACTGGGAGAGTAATATAATTATCCCAGAAAGATTTCTATTCCTTTTCCAATCTTTGTGGCAACTTTTCCAGTTGGTGCCTTCCTCTAGAAACACAGGGAGCCTCTTCTCAAAAAGAACTCATACCAATGCAGAAATCACAAGGAAGGCTTTAATGGAGTCTCTTATACCAATCTCAGCATCATCTTTAACCACTAAAAGGTTGTTGTTATAATTTTACATGCAGGCATTTTCCAGGAGTTACCCCATCATAGTCCTTAAGTCTTCTGACTTTCATCATATACTTCCAAAAAAGAAGAAAAAATAATGTTTCCAAAAAAAATGAAAATAATAAATCATGACTATTCACTATTATTCTCAAGTAAATTGCCTCAAGATATGGGAGTTTTATTTTCCAGAATATACTTTTTATACATAACATATCTTGCTTGCAAAGTTAACATTAAAAATATCTGCTTACAAGCTGTGCTAACTTCTTGTTTAATCTTTCTATGAAATAACAGAAAGAAGAGGCTGCCCCTGAATCTACCTCAAGAACTCATTGAATTTTCATTGCACATCATTGTTGTCAATCATTTCTGTACCAAAGAAAACTATTAAAAAGGTTGAAAAAAATCTCAACTTTGATGTTTTCTACACTTATATTCAATTTTTCTATTTTGGTTCTTTCTCAAAGGTAAAGATTTAAAACAAATAATCTTACAAATACAAGGAATTCCAAATTCCTTATAAAACCAATGTGGTGATATTAGAACTGTTACTAATATTGTTTGGACTTAAAAAATGCAAAGGAAACTGTCTAAACCTTTGACTAAACTCTGGTTTCTTGTAATCTTAAATATTATGCCTCATTGTTTATTGCCTATAAAAAATAGACCAAGGCTAAAATTTTAGTAAATACGTAAAATAGGGAATAAGCCCCAGACAATGAAAGAATTATTATGAAACCCTGGAACATAAAGTGGGGCCTTGTATATCCCTACCTTTTGCCAACCTGCAAATATTTTAGCCTTCTGAGACTTTCTATATACAAATTGTTATACTTTATCTTACATAACAAAATATAATTATTCAATAGGAGACATACACCCATGAGCAATGCTCAGATGAGCTCAAGCATTCCCTGAGCATGTCATTAGCCATCCCTATGCTCAGATTGATTTATGGGTCTCGGGTTCATCATTTTCTCACCATTAGCCATCATTACACCATTATGACTACTTGCAGTTCCTCAGCTTCTAGGGAGAAGGTGCAATCTTGCCTAGCTGCACTGAGCTAGTTTTCACTACCACTAATTTTCTGCCAGAATCTATAAGTAATGTCACATCTCATGCTTTTGCAATAAAAAACATTTGCTCCTTGGCAGGGCTAGTAAAGAGCTTGATGGAGAAATTATAGAAAGTCCCCAAGAGGGCAAAAGGTGAGCAACTTTGTCATGAGAAAATTGAGTACCTACCTAGTCTGACATAGCAGATCAAAAAAAAAAAAAGAGAGAGAGGTAATCAGTTCATGACCTAAAGACTTCAAGACATTTATTCATTTACTCAAAGATATGAGCACATATAATATGCCAGACATTGTGAAAATAGAATTGTCATGTCTGTTGTACACAATCCCTTGGAGCCAGAAGGTCTGGGATCTGCTCTATGTTTCCACTTTACTGAACTATGCAACGTAATAAAAATTGCTTAAATTTATGAGACCCCTGACTTCTAATCTTATAAATTATTTTATAACATATCTATATAATATTATATAATATATATCTATATAATATAATTTACATTACATTATATTATATAATCATCCAAGTCTCAACTTTTGGGTATAAATTCATGGAACATATTGTAATTGGAGGCATTTAAAACTATATAGAGATAGATAATTATAGAAGAAGCTCTCAAAAGGAGGACATTTTTCTACATAAACACTCATTTATTTACTGTAGCAGAAATGCAGGTCCTCACAACACCCATGTAACAAATCAATGTCATTTCCACACTGCCACCTACTCATAAACCAAAAACAAAGCCAACTGGACACTGTGGACAGTAATGGGAGTACACAGTTCTCTGAGGAATGATTTTCAGCATCACATGCAAGTGATGATGAGACCAGGAAACATGCCTGAAGTAGACTCTGGGACACTATCAATCAACACAAGTCTCTCAGATCACTCCATTAGTTTCTCTCTATTTGTAGTCTCTGAGGAAATTTGTACATATTTATAAGAATACACTTTCCCTTATACTTGTACTTTGTTGGAGTAGCTATCAATGTGTTATCACTGCTGCTTGAGGCATCTGACTCAGTTTATATTAAAGGTACAAGAACATCAGGTAAAATAACCAGGGCTTGCTTAATATACACTACAGGTTGTCCCACACCCCATCATATATCTCATTAATTGTATCTCAACATGGAATGCCTGAAACCCTAATACCCTCACTCCTCTAATGGCCTCTATGAATAATGTACCCTTACTACACAGAATACACACTGAACAATGGACTTTTTTGCCATTGACTAGGGGGCTCTGTTTTCATGTGCCAATCTATTCTCCTACATGGTTCTAGAACCATATGACCTTCATGGCCCCTCGAGTTCATGTCATGTCATGGCCAAGAATTTGTCCAAGCAGCTTGCTTGATGATCCTTTCCCCCGAACTAACCCCCCTGCCCAGTTACTTATTGATGTTGAGTTGTGGGTTTCTTTGGAAAGGGAGACATCCTGAGACCCATTTCTTAAGGAAACAAAAACATCCTTTATAAAGAGTAAATAAAAAAATATTTGCAGAATGAGTAGATCCAAAAGTTAAAAGAGGAATAATAGGATGTCTCCAGCCCATTTCCCCCAGGTATCTTTCACCAAAGCCCCTCCATGGGCTCAGGGACTCTATTATGTTCCTGAGAACATGTCAGAACTCTCTTAAGAGTGAAAGATGAAATGACATAAAGAATAAAGGGTGAAATAGGTGAAAGTGATCAAAAGGTACAAACGTCCAGTTATGAGATAAATAAGTCTAGGTATATAATGTACAGCATGGTGACTATAATTAACCATACTGTATTGTATATTTGAAAGTTGCTAAGAGAGTAAATCTTAAAAGTTCTCATCACAAAAAAAAATTATAACTATGTATGGTAATGAATGTTAACTAAATTTATTGAGGTAATTATTTGACAATATATACATGTCAAATCATTATGATGTATACCTAGAACTAACACAATGTTATATATCAATTATATCTCAATAAAAATAAAAAAATAATAAAGGCCAGAAGTGATGAGATTTTGTTTTCCCTTAAAATTTGTTACTACTATTGTCCCTCTCACCTCATCCTCAGCCTCACATTCTTGCAGAGGAAAGGACTGATTATCATTTTTTCTTGGGGAATAATTAGACTTTAGAACAGAGACAATTTAGATTGCTTTGGAGCATTCTATGTAAGGCAGAGTGGACTACAAGCAGCACTTTTTGGTAACAGGCCCACCTGCTGAGCCATTTCAGCTGGTGAGAGCAAGTGAAGCCATGGTAGAATTTTTAGATATTATCTTATTCTGCCCAATATTCCTGCCACCCTGCTTTGTACTTCCATTACGCACGCGCACGCGCACACACACACACACGCACACGCACACACATGCATACACCACATCAGGTTTTTTTTTACAAGACTTTATTGATTTTTCAAAAATCTACTGTTAAATGGCCTGAATTTTCACAGCTCCTTCTTGATCATGGTTTACAAGTTTTGGTTTCTTCCTGTGGTTAAACATTGTGCGCACACTCCTCACTTTCTTCATTTTTTCAACCAGCACCTTTACCCCCAGATCTGCCAGTTTTCTCCCACTGCATAGGCCTACAATGAAGTCAACAACACATATTAGATGTGCCAATCTTTTCTGGGAACTAGTAATGACATAGGTTCTCATTTCATCTCAGCCTTCTTGACTTCATCTTGCCAGTCTGATGTTCTTAATGGCTATAATATTGAAAAGGAGAGAGTGTTTAGAAAAGAAATGATCACTTTTAACCTCTATTTTATGCTCTTTTCTCAGATATATGTGAGGACAAAAGAATAAAGTAATTATTATCTAGTCAGAAATAAAACCCTGTAGACAAAGAACTATTAGCCAATAGATTGATATTTGGTGATACTGATTTTGGCAATGCTTCTCCAAATTTTAGTTTGCATAAGAATATCTGCATAGAATCTCTGAAGCCTTGGGTAGTTCCCAAAATGTGGGTATATCAGGAGTTTATGATGGAGGTAGTCTGTGGACCATACTTTGAAAAATACTGGATTATGATTAAGAGAAGAGTCTGATTTCATGAATTTATCTTTAACTAAGATTATTACTCTTAAATTCATGTCTTCTGTGGTTATATGGCACAGAAGTTTCATTGAACAAAATTAAAAAGAATATATAAACATATGTTTGTGCCTTGACTGATGTGAATATATTTCTGAAGGCACTTGGAATCCCTTTTTATAAAGATTCAGATTTCAATTGGCAATTGAAATTGATGATAGTTCTTCTAAAATTAAAAAAAAAATCCCAGTAGATACCATGATTTTTCTGCTACTAGTTACATTTAAGGGCTTTATCATCTATAATCCTAGCCCCTGGTTTAAAAATACATTAACAATTAAAAAAAAGTTTTGTGTTTAATACTCCATCTAGATGCCTTCCACTAGAGAAATATTAATCATTGTGGGGGATGCTTCAAAAGTTTTTAGATTTAAAGAATATATATATATAGAATGCATTTAAAACAAAGTAAGGCCATACTTAGGGGTACTACTTCATAAATGTGCTATTAAGTAAGTATTATTTAACATATAAAATACATGTGCATATGCAACATTAAAAGGTGAAATATAAACTGAGAAATATTTACAATATCAATGAAAAAGGTTTAATGGCATTATTACATATAGAGCTCTAGAATAGAAGACAATTTACCCAATAAAAAGACAATTAACTCCAAATCCACAGTCTTCACACATAAACTATAAAACACAAATGGGCATTTAACATTTAAAAAAGTGCTCCATTTAATTAATTAGTAAAAAATACTGATTTTAATAATAAGATGTTTAATCTAAATAAGCTAGGATTTTTATTTTTTGTTGTGTTTTTAAGTATAGTTAATATACAATATTTTATTTTATTTATATTATATTATATTTTATTTATATTAGTTTCATGTGTACAATATAGTGATTTGGCATTTTTATACCTTACAAACTGATCACCCCACTAATTCTAGTAATTATTTGTCACATGCAAACTTATCACAATATTATTGATTATATTCCTCTTCTCCTTTTTCACTCATACTCTGTCTGCCCCCCAGTCCAGCTCTGGCAACCATCCCTTAAGTCTCTGTTTCTATGAGTCTGTTTTTGTTTTGTTTTGTTTCTTTGTTATGTTATGTTGGTTTTGTTTTGTTAGATTCTTCATACAAATAAAATCATACCTTAGTTGTCTTACTGTCTGACTTACTTCACTTAGTATAATATCTTCTAGGTCCATCCATGTTGTCACAAATGGCAAGATTTTATTATTTTTTATTACTACATAATATTCTACTGTATCTCTATATCACATTTTCTTTACCCATTCATTTATTAATGGACACCTGTTTGCTTCCATATATCAAATATTATGATAATGCTTCAATGAACATAGGAGTGCATACATCTGTTCGAATTAGTGTTCTCATTTTCTTCAGATAAATATTCAAAAATGGAATTGCTGGGTCATATGATACATTTTTAAAATGATCATGCCCAATTTTAGGAAAACAGAGATTTTTAAATTGATATTATAATTTTGGAGAACAATTAGGCAATATCTTATTCATTGATTCATTAAACATATAATTATTAAGTACCAAGCCTGTTCGGAGGCATTGGAGATACAAGAGTGAATAAATTTCTTAAATAGCTTAAGTATATTTGTATACATTGACACAGAAAATGTGAACGATCATTTGTAATAGGATTATATATAAAAGTTGAAAATAACCCAAATGTCCAACAAAATGACATTTGTTAGATAATTAATGTTATATCCATCTTATGAAATTATGTGATCATAAAATAAACATTGTAGAATAATATTTAGAAGCATGAAAACATATTTATTACGTATATTTAATTGGAAAATCTAGTTTATAAAACACTATACATGATATGATCCCATTTCAAAGAAAATACACATATTTATATTTATATATGTAGAGAAAAAAATCTAGAAAGTTATATATTATATACATTAAAGTAAAACAGTATAGAACATTTATTTTAAATTTCTTCTTACATTTCATTTGTTTTCTAATACTTTTCTAATGCAAAATATTTTATGTAAAAAGACCTTTCTTTCTCAAAGATATTTTAATTTTACTTTTTTAAGATGATTGTAGATTCACAAGAAATTATAAGAAATGATGCAAACTAATCTGAACCCTTTACCCAAGTTCCTCTTAATGGTAATATCTTCCAAAACTAGAGTACAATGATCACAACATGGATAATGACATTGATATACTCAAGATACAGAACATTTTCATCACCACAAGGCCCCACATTTTGTCCTTTTATAGCCACACCCACTTTTCCCCTGCACTAAGCCTCTCATTAACAAGAAAAGCACTGATCTCTTTTTATTTCTATATTATTTTTCTTTCAAGAATATCATATAAATTGATTCATACCATATAGAACCTTTGGGGATTGGTCTTTTTCACTCAGCGTAGTTCTTTGGAAATTCATCCAGGTTGTTGGGTGATATCAACAGTTCATCACTTTCTGTTAATGAGAATTTTCCTTGGTATGGATGCATCACATTTTGTTTAACAATTCACCCATTGAAAGACATCTGGTTTGTTTACAGTTTTTAGCTGTTACAAATAAACTTACTATAAGCATCCATGTATACTTTATTTGTGTGATTTCAGACCATATAGTAAATTGTGTGTTTAGTTTAGTTTGAACAAAACTTCCATTTGTTTCTCAGAGTATCTGGACCATTCCTGCAAGCAACATAGGAGTGATATAATTTCTCTGAATCTTTATCAGCATTTGATGTTGTCACTATTTAAAAATATATATTTTAGCCATTTTGGTAGGTACATAGTGATATCTTGTGATTTTAATTTTCATTTTCTTCATGGCTAATGATGTTTAACATATTTCCTCTGCTCATTTGTCATTTGTACACCCTCTTCAATGAAGCGTCTTTTCAGATGTGATCAGTCATATTCAGGGTGCTCTGTCTAGAAGGGAATGAGGGAAGAGTCAGTACATATGAATCAAATGTCCTTTTCCTAATTTGAGTTGATGTCATAGATATTTTAGAAATGCAATAAAAAGTTTTATTACATGAAAAAAAAGTCTCCATGTATTTTGCCCATTTTCTAATTGGGTAGTTTGTTTTTTTAATGTTGAAATTCAAATATTCTTTAAATATTATAGATGATAATAGACCTTTGATGGATATGTCATTTCCAAATATTTTCTTCTAGAGTGTAGCTGTATTTTCACCCTCTTCACCCTCACCCTCTTTTGCAGAATAAAAATCTTTAAATTTGATGAAAACTAATTTATCAATTTTTTCTTTTATTGATTGTTCTTTTGGTGTCAACTCTAAAAATTCTTTTACTAGCTCTGGAACCTGAAGACATTCTGTTTTTTTTCTTTAAAATTTATGCTTTTATATTTTATATATAAGCCTGTGAAGTCTATAATGTTTTCTGAATTAATTTTTGTATATGGTTTGAAACTTAGATTGAGATTTATTTTTATTGGCCTATAAATGTCCAATTATTCAAGCACCATTTGTTGAAAAACCTCTCTTAATCTATTGAATTGATTGTGTACCTTTTCTAAAAATTGGTAGAACATATTTGTGTGGATCTACTTGGTTCTTAATCTGTTCTATTAATTTAGGTGTTTACATCTCTGCTAACACTACTTCATCTTTATTATTGTAGTCATATAATAAGTCTTGAAATTGGGTGGATTTATTTTTACAACTTTGCTTTCTTTTTCAAAATTGTTTTAGCTAGTCTAGTTTCATTGTCTTTCCACATAAACTTTAGAATAATCTTTATATTGATATGGTAGATTACATTGGTTATTTTTTAATGTTGAGCCAATAGTATATCCACAAATAAACTTCATTTAGTCATAGCATGTAATTGTTTTTATATATTGTTGAATTTTTTTCTATTATGTTGTTAAAAAAAGTTTAAATCTATATTTATGAGGAATATGAATTTTAGCTTTCTTCTGCACTATCTTTATCTGATATTGGTTTCAGGGTGATATTAACTTCATAAAATATAATACAAAGTGTTCTCTCCTTTTATATTTTATATAGAATTGGTGTTAATTACCTTTTAAGTATTTGGTAGAATTATCCAGTGTAACCAGTCTGGTTGTAGAGATTTCTGCTTAGGGAACTTTAGAATTAGGAATCTAGTTTTCTTCATAATCACAGTGTTAATCAAATTATTGGTTCCATATTGAATGACGTGTGGAAGTTTGTGTTTTATAGGGACTGGTCCACTTCACTTAAGTTGTCACATTTATGTCTGTGAATTTTTCATAGTTTGTTCATATGTGTTAGTTTTCTATGGCTGTTATGACAAATTACCACAAACTTTGAGGCTTAAATCATGAAAAATTTTATTTTTTACATTTCTAGAGAATCTTAGTTCAATAGTTTCATTTGACCAAAATAAGCTGTCAGTAGGACCATTCTCTCTCTGGCAGCTCTGGAAAAAATTCATTCCTTGACTTTACCAGTTTCTAGTGATATTCCCTGACTGGTGGCCACATCCTCCACTCTACCCCTCTGTAGTCACGTTATCTGCTCCTCTTCTATTCCAAACTCCTTCTGCATGTTTCTTTTAAAAATGCAGGTGATGGTATTTAGGGCCCATCTGGATAATTCAAAATATTCTCTCCAACTCAAATAATTAATTTAATCACAGATGCAAATACTTTTTTTTTCCAAATAAGGTAACATTTACAGGTCCCAGGAATAAAGACCTGATGTCTCTGAGGCCACCATTCAATCCACCATACATTATTCTTTGAATGTCTATAGGCTCTGTAATAATATTCATTTTTATTCCTGATGTTGATAATTTATGTCTTTTTTCTCTTTTTTTGTCAGTCTTATAGATGTCTGTCAGCATTATTCATCTTTTCAATGAACAAGCTCTTTGTTTTATTAATTTTCTCTAGTTTTTTTAAATTTCACTTATTATTTTTTCTTCTGCTTACTTGCTTTAGCTGTATTTTACTCTTCTTCCTGTAGGTTCTTAAGCTGGGAGCTTTGATTACTGCTTTGAAAGATTTCCTATTTTTAATGTGTGCTTTTGGTGCTATAAATTTTCTTCTCATTAGTGTTTTATCTGTGTTATACAAATTTCATTATATTGTACTTTTATTTTCATAATTTATTATACTTTTATATTCCATGAGATTTCCTCTTTGATCCATAGATTATATAGAAGTATGTTGTTTAGTTTCCAAGTACTTAAAGATATTCCTGTTATGTTTTTGGTACAGATTTCTAGTTGATTCTATTGTGGTTGGAAAACACACTCTGTATGATTTCAGTTCTTTTGTAGTTTGTTGAGTTTGGATTTATGGCCCATATATGTTCTACCATGATATGTGTCTTGGGGACACTTGAAAAACAATGTATATTCTGTTATAGGGTATAGTATTTTTAAAGTGTTAATTAAATCCCATTGTCAATAGTATTATTGAGTTCTTCTAAGCCCTCGATGATTTTTTTTCTAGTTCTATCAATTTTTGAGAGATGGGTATTAAAGTCTCTAACTATAATTATGGCTTTATCTATTTTTTCTTTTAAGTTCTAATCTACTTTGCTTTATAAAATTTGTAGCTCTATTGCTTGGTGTATATATATTTATGACTGCTATATCTCATAATGTATGAACACATCATTTTATAATATCCCTTACTATCTCTGGCAATTTTATTTACTTTGCAGTCTACTTTATATGATATAATATAACAACTCCTGCTTTATCTTGATTTATGTTAGTATAATATATCCTTTTCCAGCTTCCTATTTTCAAATTGTGTATTTCATTGCATTTGAACTGAGTTTTTTGTAGACAGCATACATTTGGATAATGTTTTTTATCTACAATAACAAATTATGTGTTTTAATTGGTATTTTTAAATAATTTGCATTTAATGTAATCATTGCTTTGTTGGGACTTAAGTCTGCCATTTCACCTTTTATTTTATATGTGTGTTCTCTCTGCTTTTTATTTCTCTGTTTTCTTTTCATACCTTTTTGTGGATCACTTGAAAATTTTTAGAATTCTATTTAGGTCTATTTGCAGTATGTTTCAGTATATATCTTGTTTATATTTTTAATGATATTCTAGGTAATACTAGTATTACTATATTACCTAGAATAGCATCACTAATAAAACTAAAATTATATATACATATATGTCTGCTGATTCCATAATTTTACTAGATTGACTGAAGAATAAAAGTCTTACCTCATTTTATGTTTCTTTAATATCATCTGTTTATAATATGTCCTTTAAATATTTTATCTACATACATTTTAAATGACATCAGACAGTGTTATAATTTTGCTTCAACTTATCAATTATTATTTAGAAAACTCAGGTGGAATATGAAAGCCTATTGTATTTATCAACGTTTTTGTTCGATATGTTCTGTATTCCTCCTTGATGTTCCAAAGTCTTCCTTTAATATTTCCTTTCTATTTAGAGAACTTTCTTTAGTCTTGCTTTTTCTTGGTCTGCTAATGGCAAATTCTCTTAGTTTTTCTTAATTTGAGAATGTGTTTATTTGCTTTTAATTCTTAAAAACTATTTTTGCTTGGCATAGTATTCTGAGATGATCGTTCTTTCCTCTCAACACATTAAAAATATCTTGCTTCTTCTTACTAGCCTCCCTAGTTTTTGATGAAAAATCCTGTCATTTGAAGCATTTTTCCCCCCAGAAATAAGATGCATTTTTCTCTGACTGCTTTCAAGATTTTTTTGTTTGTTTTTAATCTTCAAAAATTTGATTTTAATGTGTTTGGCATGGATTTGGGGGGAGAGTTTTTCCTATTTGAGGCTTGCAGAGCTTCTTGAATCAGTTGGTTTGCATCTCCTGACAAATTTTGGAAGTTTTCAGTCATTGTTTCTTCTAGTATTTCTTCAACCCTAATTCTTACTCCTCTCCTTCTGAGACTTTGATGACACAAATGTTAAAAGACCGTTTGTGCAGTCTCATATTTTCATTTATTTTTTTCAGACTATTTTCTCTTTCTTTCTGAAATGGAAAGATCCAATTTCTAGATTCTGGATCCTAAAGTTCTCAGATCAAGAACTTTACATATTGTTCTATCTTTAAGCTCACTGATTCTTTTCTCTCTCCTCTTTATTTCATGTTGTAGAGTCCATTCACTGAATATTTTTTTAAATTTCAGTTATTATAATTTTCTGTTTTAAAATTTCCATTTGGCTCTTTAATTTTTTACAGAGATTTTTTTTCATTTTTTTTCAAGTATGTTCATAATTGAGATAATAAATTTTTATTTTGGTCGCTATTTTTTAAAATATTTTTTTCAATTACATTTGGCATACAATATTATATATAGTTTTAGGTATACAACAGAGTGATTAGACATTTACATAACTTATGAAGTGATCACTGCATAAATCCAGTACCCATCTGACACCACACATAGTTATTAGAATATTATTGTCTGTATTCCTTATGCTATACCTTACATCCTGTGACTATTTTGTAACTATCAGTTTGTACTTCTTATTCCCTTTCCTTTTTCCACCCACCCCCTCAACTCCCTTACACCTGGCAACTATCAAAATGTTCTCTGTATCTATGAGTTTGTTTCTGTTTTATCTGCTATTTTGTTTTTTAAATTCTATGTATAAGTGAAGTGAAATCATATGGCATTTGTCTTTCTCTGTCTGATTTACTCTACTCAGCAAAATATCCTCTATGTTCATCCATGTTGTTGCAAAATTAAAATTTTATTCTGTGTGTGTATTTTTTTAATCTGAGTAATATTCCATAATATATATTTTGGCCACTTTAAAATCTTTTTTTAGATCATTCAAATGTCTATCATCTTGTGCTGGAATCAACTGATTATCTGTTTGCATTCAGTTTGAGATCTTCCTGGCTCTTGGTGTGAATGATTTTTCATTGAAACTTGAACATGATTATTTTATCTTTTTGAAACTCTTATTTTATCCTCTGTCTTAGCCCACAAGCAAAGAGAGGGCACATGTTCAGGTTTCCTACTCAGTTTCAGAGACTTCTTCTTATTTCTGCTGGCCTGGATCCTCATATGATATTACTGATACAACATTAAGCTTGGCCTCATTATCAATGGGCAATGGCAAAAGTCCCAATGCTCTATTGGTCTCCTCTGACAGTTCTCCCAGAGGATTCAGGTACTTTAATGAGTTGCTACAGTCAAGTTTGTACATTCAAGAATTCCATGTTGATATTATAAGGGGTCCTTTTAAATGCTAGTGGAGATGAAAATTTCAGTTCTCTAGTTGGCTTTTTCAGATACAACCTGCTGGGAGTGTTGTGGAGTCTCATTATAGTATCAAGTAAGGAAGTTCCCCCACTTGGTCTTTGCTGGTGTGGATGAGAATAAAGCTACAGTATTCTTCTGGGTGCTTGATTTAAATAGAATAGTTATTGTAGAAAAGTGTTCTGTCTTCCTAGGCTAATATTTTCTACTCCCTTGAATAGAAAGAACAGGCTTTTGTTGTGGCTTATTTTGTCTGTCGTTGGCATTTCTGAGATGCTGTCTTCCTTGACAACTGAATTTATAACTGTCATTTCCTGAATCCTGAAGTTTCTAGTCAATTTCCCTTCTTCTCTCAATCTTTCAGAATCTTCTTGTGTTTGTTTTATATACAGTGTCCAAAATTTTCAGTTGTATATGGTAAGAGACATATAGAAAATATATGTACTCTATATTCTAGAATCAGAAGTCCTAAAAGGTCCTTTATAATAAAATTTATACTATTTATTGCTTGGATAGGAGCAGATATACATGCTATAGCTACAGATAGAGTTATAGCAACTCCCCATCATGTATCTTCTAAAGATAATTTGCCTTCGAGAGACTAAACCCTCTACTAGGAAGATTGGGTTGCTCCATTACAGCTTTTTGAAAGAGAAAAAGAGCATTTTTTTTTATATTTGCATCAGTGCTTATTGAACCCAAATTCTAACCATCCATCTTGTTCCTGGGTTACCTTCTGTGTTGGCTCAATAGAGCTTGTCATTGAAGTTTATATCTAGGCTATGATAGTTCTCTCATTGATTCCCTCAAATATTCCTTTGAACAGCTTTTTCTCACCCAGGAATATACACAGCTTTCTCCTTGGTGTTCCACCTCTTTTTAAAGTATATTTTGAAGTATTTTTTCTTTAGTTTCTTTATGTATGTGATTTTATGAAACAACATTTTTACAAGAAACTGGTCTCAATCCCCAGTGAAATAAGTTTCTTTGTTATGAGGTTGCAGTAAACTTGCTGTCTCTTTAGGAGTCTCCTCCCCTCTTTGCTTCTGCATTTTTCTCTGACTTGTCAAATTCCAAGGAGCTAAAAGTAATCCACAGTTACATATTTATTAACTTGGGTAACCATGGAGCAGAAATAGCACCAAAATGTGGGACTAATTTTAGTAAGTCAATAAATAGAAAGCCAGGTAGGAAGCAGAGTGGGCGAATATGAGGTCAGGTGGTTTAAAGGGAAAAGAGGTTTTAGGTGACATGTGGAGAATTTTAGAAAGGTGACTCAATGTACACAGGGAGTTCTTCAATTTATGTTAGAGGTCACTTATTTTCTAAACCAATACATTTAACAAGTTGACTTTTCATC
Source organism: Macroglossus sobrinus (assembly GCA_004027375.1). NCBI lineage: Eukaryota > Metazoa > Chordata > Mammalia > Chiroptera > Pteropodidae > Macroglossus > Macroglossus sobrinus. The sequence continues at coordinate 19,075 of PVKZ01005535.1, read as the reverse complement.
TTGACTTGAGCATAGAAAAATTTCAGGAGGATGTGATTTAATTGTTCATCAGATTAAGCCAGTCTCCAAAATGTCATTTGCTGTTTTATCTTGCAAAATAGGCCAAATTTGGGGAACCTTAATATCAGATCCCACAAAGATCTGAAGTGGCTTAAAGGGCATTTTTGCCTTAACCTATGAACTTCATCAGTTAACCTGTCTCCCTATCTTTCTCAAACACAGACACCACATAAGGTATTTGCATTTCTGTTTCTTCTAGCCTCAGCCTCAGTGATAATCAAATAGATAAACAAATAAAGGTTTAAACTGAATCTTAATAACATTTCCAGATAAATCATTCAGAAATTATTTGATACTGGCTGTGTTTATAATATAGCTTCCTTTTCTTTTCTCTTCTTTAGTTTCCAGGTAATTTTAGTTTTAAGTGTTGACCTACAATCACAAAATACCTCTTCCTTCTGTTCTTTTTGCCTTGTAATGAGCTAAGAATAGGAAGTAGATATAATCTTCATACTCTTTTATGCTGTGACACATCAGCTAAAAATGATATCCAGAAAAAGGTTGTGTTCTGATCATAATAAATGTGTTATAGAAGGAAGGTGAACCTATATTCTTATGTAATGTTAATGAAGTGTATATATAATTTTTCTCTACAATCATTAGCCTTAATTTTAATGTTTCTCTTTTATTAGCTTTCTTGAGCAAAAAAAGCTGAAACATTTAAAGCCAAATTAATGCAAAATGTTTAAGCAATGTTTCTAGGAGCCAGTTTTCTCAAAATATTGAATAAGTCATCATCACCAAGTATTCCTCAGGCACTGAGTAAGCACATTTGACCTTAGGCATTTGCAAAAAGCTGTTTAGATTCGACCCTTTTATCTGCTAGCTTAATGTCCAAGAGTTACAATAGTGGTGTTATAATTTTTTTTAAAAAATAGAGTAAATGTAAACCTGTTACAAATAAATAAAAGGAGGGAAGAGATTAGATAGATAGATAGATAGATAGATAGATAGATAGATAGATAGATGATAGATAGATAGATAGATGATAGCTAGAGAAAAACTGAACTTAGAAAACACTGAAGAAACAGATACATAGTTAGCAGACTCAATAAAATCTTGCAGAATATGCAAAGTAAGGGGCCATACTGATAAATAAGTAGAAAAGTCTTAAGCTGCATTTGCAAATATAAAAATTGAGTAATTTTTTGTGTATATTGACCAGTACAGCAATAATTCATGAAAAAAGTATTATTTCAGGATTTTCTTGAAAACATTGTAATAGCATGGAAGGTATGTTTGGGATAAATTGCCAAGTCAAAGAAGCATTTAGTAAATTTTTTTATGAGATGTGAAAGGGTTGGAATGAATTGTGGTTTAAGAGACATGGGGAATTAGGTGAAGATCTAACTATAAATCATAAATGTGTAAGACTCAATGGATAGAAAGAGAATATAGTTAACATTTGTGGGGGGAAAATGTTACTTTATCTTACAAGAAACTTTGACATATAACTCACATACCTCATGTTATTCAAAATGTCAAAGTTTGGTTATTTCTGGAGCCTATTATTCATGAAATTAAAGCATAAGAACCTGAATCTTTGGATTACTGTTCAGTTAATCGTGATCTGATAAGCCTAACTAGACCTGTTTAGAAGGCCAGGGTCAGGGTTCTTAAAACCTAGGTGGTCATTGTTTCGGTATCATTGAAATCATTCATAGTCAGTTGAGAATCTTTTGGAAGCACAATGATGAAGACTAAAGATTTGGAGTCTGAGGTCTAGATTCTAATCTCATTTCTGTTGATTACCTGATATGTGTACTTGGGGAAATCATTCCACATACATGAGTCTCAGTATCCTAATCTAGAAAATGTAGAGTTTGTTCTGTATTAGTGTTTTCTAAACAGTCTTCCAAAAACTGTTCAATAGCATGTAGTAGATTATATTCAAAGATGATCACAACAATTTCTTCTTCATTTAATGTACCCCTTTGCTATCAATGGGACTGTTTTTCCCTCAAGAGTGAACATTACTTTATATCCTTCAAATCTAGCCTGGCCTTGTGACTTGCCTTGCTTAATATTATATAGCAGAAGTGATGTTTGGCTTTCAAAGCTAATCCTGTAAAAGCCTTGTAGTTCTGTTGTTTGCCTTATTGAAACATCATCCTGAGACCATTTATATATGGAGGAAAAGTGAGGCACCAAATTCCCAACCAGCTTGCACCTTTCAGCACCAAAAATCCACAGAATTGTAACAAATAATCCATCATCATTGTCTTAAACCAATTAAATTTGGGGATGGTTCATTATTCCGCAACAGAAAACTCATATGGTATTCAATAAAAAATGTGACTTTATTATTAAATAAGTTTGGGGCAAGATCAGTTGAACAATGTAAATATGTTTCTCAACATATTGTGAAATGTCAGAGCCTTTAAAATGTTATTATCAGTTCAAAGCTCCAAAATGTGAGACATGTTTTTATGCCAGATATATATAATCACAGAATATTGTTTTCCCCAGAAAACTGTTTAATTACTTGTGGATAGCAGTTTGGGAAATGTTGATGCAGCTGAATTTCAAAAACTCTGTCAGTTCTAGAATTCTAAAAATCTGCAAATAGAGCAAGGTGTGTTTTGGTCACAATTTCTTCTTGATTATCTTGATGACAAAAAAAATATTTCATAGTTGGTTACTACCAAATTTCATTATTCACTTTCACTGAAACCATTTTTTAATCAATTAACAGAAGAAAGCAGTATTGGAATTATTAATGAGCAATTAAATGGAGATTAAGAAGCTATTAACCTGCAGCTTGGTGGTGGGGACTTGGCTGTCAAGTAATGTGAGCGCCTGATGAATGTAGTCTCATGAGAGCTGTCACAATGATAAAACAAGCAAAGAGTAGGCTAATAGATTTATCTATTTCTTTTTGGCAGATTGTAATAGGATATGGAATTGTTCTCATAGTATAGGGAATTATAGAATGCTCTTCATAAGAAGAGAATGATTAGAACACTTTTTCACTTCTTACTTTCACAGACTGGCCACATGGTCAGTGTGTTCATATGATGCTTATGTGCAAATATGTGTAGTAGTAGGTATGGGAAAGTGTGTTTGCAAGTATGTTTTTCTTACTGATTAAGTGTTACTTCTATATGCATTTATGTTTATCAGAGTGTTTCTAATTTGATCAATGTCTGTTTGTGTGAATGTCTGTTATATGCATTTTTTCATGTATTCATGCAGTTGTGTGTGGAGGCAACCATGCATGAATATATACTAGCCTGGAACAGTAAATGGCTGATAATAATCCATGGTTCTCTGTGCACCTGGAGAACATAATACAAGGTGACAGAAATAAGCCATAGCTATAGGGACACCACAGCAGTTTGATGAGGTCAGTATGCCACTTAAGTGGTTCCACTAAGAAGAAGCTTTGCCTTTGTCTGGGGGTGAGTGAACTGTTTCCCTACCTCAGTGAATTCATCTTTCATTGTGGCATGGAAGATCATGAAGACAGCAAACTTAAATGAATCAGTAAGAAAATGGAAGCCTGGAAATCAGATCAGCATATTCAATCAACTCCTGGCCTGGCTATGACTGCCCAATGTCTCATTTGAAATAGAAAGTTGAGAACTGTAAGAAATAAAGCTTTTTTAAAGCTTAAATAGGAAGACAAAAATTCTCACTTTTTCTTTCTACTTCATTTACAGTTTTCCTATGCAAACTATTAACATTTTGTTTTTTGATAAATCACTGAAAACCAAACTCATTTGGATTCCTGTCATTCAGTAGTTTCTAAACTCTGGAATTTATAGAGTAACACAGAGGTCATCACTCTTAAGTGGTGTGCAGTAGTGTCAAACACTACTGTTGAGTAGTGTTAAACACTTCATTCACATTTTACATGCATTGCTTTATTTAATATTTGTAACAGTTAAATTAGGTCATACTACCAAGCTTTGCACAGAGGGAGCAATGAGGTATGGAGAAGTTCATGACCTAGGTGATAGTCACACATCTGTGCAGATTTCACACTCACAGCCACAGAGGATTGACACCAAAACCAGTATCTTTCGTCACTGCACTGCACTGATTCTCTTAAGAGAAGAATTGCCCATGCTTGCCTCCCATCATCTCAATTTGCCTGGGTTCAGAATGTGGGCATAGAAGGATGATCATTTGTTTCCCTGGAGCTGGTGAAAATCTGGCTTCACCCCATAATTTCTATTTCCCAAAAGACTTTTTGAAAAAATTGTGGACACCTAATACATACACCTAAAGGTAGTTTCCTTGGCCTGAATGGTTCCCTCAACTCTACTTCAAGCTAACTACAAGAGAAGAAGTAGACACCTGGATATAGGAGTAATGGCTAGCAGGAGTCTGGGAAAGAGCAACTGGAAGTAGGTCACTGGGCTCTATGAACCCAAGTCACAATATGCGGAGTCCTCTGATAGCTAGGTCAGATCAATACAATTAATGGCAATGATGTCATTTTAACCACAAAAGCTTCTTCTTTCTGGGTCAACAATATACATGGCATTCCTTAGAGCAAAATCAGCTGCTATAATCTGAGCAACCTGAAACAGGTACTACCAGGTTTGAACTTATCAAATAAGGAGGTACTAAGTAAACGAGGAAGGATCCAAGAGCACCATGGTGTTATAAAAAATTCCCTTCTGCAGAAAGTTTAGAATTAGTCCTTGAAGGTGCTCTTTCTTTTGATTACAGAGTGTGTTGCAGAAATAAAATTATCATGAGCCTTTGGTCGTGAGTTCCAAATCTTCTCTCATAGAAACTGACAGCTTGCAGCCAAATGAGAGAAGTTTATTGTTGGGTTACTTTTCAAGAGAGGAAAAAAAAAAGGTGCCAATGTGTATCAAACACCTATTTCATGCCAATTACTATGATATGATCTTCACACACATTGTCTTATTTTATGCTTATAACAGCCCTATGTGATAGATATGATCATCTCTATTTTATAATTGAAGCTTTAAAGTGCTAAGCAAACTACCTCATATGTTACAGTTGGTAAGATGAAAAACCTGACACCAACATCAGCATATTCTCTTTTAGTTTTTCTACTCTAGTGGTCTAACCCAGGTCATAATGTTATTATTCAAGTCAAATAATTAATTTATAAAAAGACTTCTCCCAAACATGTTAATGCCTACTATCTCACTACCAAAGGAGAACTTTAAAATTGGTAAACTACTCAAGAACATAGAGCTACTCAAACAGGCAAGTTCAGCAGGATAGGATTTTTTGTAGAAAAAGTGAAAAGATTCTGAACCAAACTACAAGATTACAGGAAATTCTCTCTCTCTCTCTCTCTCTCTCTCTCTCTCTCTCTCTCTCTCTCTCTCTCCCTTTTTCCCAAAGGAGAGTTTTGTCTTCTGTATCCAGTAAGATGGGACCCATTACTGCCTTCTGCATAGGGATAGTCAAAGAGGAGCCAAGAAGGAGCTTTAGAGAATGGATGTCTATGTGGCAAGCCTCTGAAAAATGCCCTCAACAGCTTCTCTGTTTAGTCCACTTGAAGACCAATCAAGTCATGAGAGTAGGAGCCATATGGGCATTTGTAAGTAGAGATTCTACTGTGAGTCAAGACTATGTCTCTAGTATTCCTCTATTCATACATCCTTCCCCCATGTGGTGTGACATGTCAGGACAGGGATCTAGACTCTGGCATTAATTTTCATCATGTACTTATAATACTACTTTAAGTTTGAGGAAATTGAGGGTTCTGCGAGATAATCGCAAAACCAATAAGCGATTGTACCAGAGTTGCATCAAATCTGTCTGAATCTAAAATCTATTAACTTTCTTGCCACCCCTTTGGCTTCAGTCCAGTAAGTTGGTTGAGAAGGGTCAGTAGGTAGGTTATCATTATAACCCTAAGATATGAATTGAATCAATATGTTTAGGGCTGACACTGCAATTTGCATTGCAGGATACAAAATTAAGTATTGCCACTGCCCTCCAGAAGCTCCTGATCTAGTGGAAAAGATTCACTAGAGTAAAATGCCAACCACGAGAAGGGGTATAATAAAGGCTTACTGCAGAGATTTATTAGTATGAAAGCATTAAGTTTATAGTCTCCTGGGAAGCATAAAAGACAGATTTATTGTGAAAGCTAGTTTCTGAAGAAAGGGCAGTTTCTAGGAATGACAATATGTAGAACTTTTTAAACAATGAGAAAAATATGAAGAGGCTGAATGTCTGAAAGACATAATCAGGGATAAGTAAGTATTTGGGGGTCACTGCAGCAGTGGGAAACAGGATTTGAGAGGAACCGAGCTAGAAAAAATAGCTTTGAATTTGAAAACAGTATTACCTAATAATAAAGAGGCTTACATTGCATGTAGACTTGGACAGTATTCTTTGCTTAGGACTGTATTATTTCCATAACAAAGAGTCACAGAAGTTCCCTGGAAAAAAAAAGAGATTTGGAACCTTCTCTGGTGTCCATGTAGAAGATGAGCAGGACAGATGGAAGACCAGGGGCTAGAAATTCAGACAGGAGTGATCATTTGTTTTAAGAGTGAGAATGTGGGTCTGTTTCTCATTGTCTTATTCTGATCATTGTGTCTGTCTGCCAGTATGGGAGGCACAGACCTAGAGCTCTAGTGTGTGCCTTTTACCAGCAATGGTCCACAACTGGGAAGTGGTGCTTTTGCTAAGCATACAAATTAAAGATGTATGGCAGGGTTATTGGGGAACATGTCAGAGATTAAAATATCTAGTTGCATGAAGAAATCTTTATGACTTCTAGGTCATAGTGAGTAACATACAGAGGGCCCTAAAGGCAGGGGTTCTGGCAAAGCAAAGGGGAGTGATTCTCTCTACCCTCAGAATGTTAACAGAGAATCCTGAAAAAAACATTCATTTTCAGAAAGGGAATCCAACCATTGGAGTATTGGCCACCGATGGGCATAACCTGCAAGGAGAAACTGGGCTCTGTTCTCAGTGTTCATGTACTGACACTTATAGTCTACACCAGCCAGTCCAGTGTCAGAGTGGGAAGGTAAATTTTAGTTTCAGATTTAACTAGTTATTATAAATCTCTAGTCAGGCCTTGTTTTCTTATCAGAGGCTCCTTATTACTAGCACGTGGTCCAGGATTGGGTTTTCAGTGGAGCCCGATATATAGACACAGACTTCAGACCAGATAACTCAGATATGCCCAAGCCTAGTATATGCCCAGTCATTGACTGAGTCTGAGCACCTGTCATAAACATTTTCCCAAGTCTCCTTGTTGTGTTGATTTTCACTGTCCTCCCCATCTATCTAATACACATTAGGGGCAGGTCTATTGACCCCTGATAGAAGCATAATTAGTGAAGCCATGTCACTACCCCTTTCTGTCTATTACCTACTCCAGGGATCCTGGTATTTTGCCCATAACTACTAGGTTAGAGCCCTTTCTCACCAACAGCAACCCATACTCACCAAAAATTCCTAAACATTGTATCTGGAACTATAGTCTTTCCCACTGGGTCTTGGTTTACCTTAGGGTTTCAGCCTACTCTTGGACCCGTTAGACCTTGCATAGTACCACATCCTACATACAAGTTAAAGTCATTTGGAGATAGTCTGGCATTAGGTAAGTAACAAACCTCTCCTTGTATCAGTTTCTTTATCTGTAAAATGTGCATAAGTTGTAATTCCTTCAGAGTTCTGCTGAGAAGATTAAATAATATTAAGTCTATGACTGTTTAATACAATGATTAATAAACATCAGCCATCTTCAGATAATGAGGGATAGAATGGAGAATAACACTTCTGGGGGAAAGAATCAGAATGTGGTGAGAGTAGAAAATACATTGTTTTTCCTTATTTCAGAATTAAGCTCCCTGCAAAAATTTAATTTCAAGACTCTGGGCTGTGGCTCACTTTAGAGATGATGTTTTCTGAGGTGGCCCATGCCAGCTAAATAGTTTATTCAACTCTGGCTGAAGAATAATGGTCTCTTTCCCAACAGTTTTTCACGTTTCCCAGTGCCACCCACTTCTGGAGTGAAAAACTGCTAAAGGTAAGAATAGAAGTTGTGCTCCCAAAAGGGTATCTGAATAATTTAGGTTGTGTTAGATGCTCTTTCTATTTGTTCCCATGACACCCTGCACTTACCTCATCTTAAAACTTGTTTCATTGCAATAGACCCTTATGACCTGCATCCCTGTAAGATTGCAACTCCCATGAGGGCAGGGAGCTTGTGGTTTTTTCTGTTGTACCACCAGAAAAAAAAGGCTGGTACATAGTAGGGGCTCAATGAACCCCTGTAGAAATGAATGAATAACTGAGTTAATGCAAAGGGTCTCATAAATTTCACATACAGGGTCTCAAAACCAAATGAAGGGCAGAATAACTCGAAAAGCAAACTATAGTTTCTGATATATTTCCTTCAAGTTTCCAGAGAGTGTGTTAGGGTTTAGAGCAGACAATCTTTCCTAGTGTTTCTGTACAAGTAAACTCTAAGGCCTTATTGCCTTTCTGTGGAGAAGCATTGATCTTTTTCAAAGAACATCATCTCTGAGTCTGATACCATTCCTTTACTCTGTATTAATGTGAACAAGATATTTTAACCTCAGCTTCATTTCTGTGAAATGTAGATGAGAGCTTTCCTATGCCTAGCCCCATAGCCCGCATGGGGTAAGATTATGTAAAACCTGAAGATAGAGACAGATTACAAGTGGGACTAAGAAAAATGGATATACTGTATTCTTCTCCATCTGCCTGAGTTAATTTTTAATAAAGCAAACAATGAGTATTTAAGCTTTCTTTCAAAAATATTTTGACTAGTAATTTTGTGAGTGGGAAGGTTTTAACCAGGCTGTCTCCAAAACAGTGAGTAAAAAAACCAAACTGAAACATGCTAATTTTGAAGAAAATTGAATTATGACCTGACTGACATCAAGCAATTTGGTAAAATATTAAAATATAAGAGAATGAAATAGCTTGCAAAATTTGTCCTATTAAGATCCTACCCTACCTCCTAGGATAGCCTCATTTGGCAGTCTAGGGTTCTAGAACGTACCCTATACAATAAGCACAATTTCATCAACCTCTTCACATGGCAAGACCAAGCAGCCCCAAAGCCAAAGAACTTTAAGTATATTGGGTCTAAATTCTACTTTCCCTCTCATCCAGCTGACCTGCACTAAACTTCTTCATTCCAAAATGCCATCGAGTTCATCAGCAGTCTTCTGTTTCTTCTCCTATATTATTCTCCTTCTTTCCTTTCAACTCATTGTACAAGGTACAGGATGAATCATACCTGGAGCTTAGAGAATGTGGAGACCCTTCTGGGTTCTGATTGCTGAATGAAGCATGCTGTTTTCAATGTTCATGTTTCCTTTTCACAAGTTTGAAGAATTAGTCTTATGGTGCATGTGGCTCAGTGTATTCCAAGCTCTGTCTAAACAAAATAGAATATTTTCCTTTAAAGTTCTTTTGCTCTATATTTGAAGGGTTCAGCTAATATGTCTATATAGATGCATAGATGCTGATTTTACCATTAATCTTTGGTCTCCAACTTTTCTATGAAAATTAAAACATTCAAATGCAAATTCTTATAGCAATATATATGATAACACTACATAATTGTAAGCTTCTCTTGCCCTCAACAAACTTAATGTTTTTTCATGCATTCTCTGGGAAATTTGGAACCCCCATGTTGACAGTCCCAAGCCAGCATGATGGAAAACAACAGGTATATGACCTAATCATCCCCACATTCACCTAATAGCCAGTTAACCACCAGAAATGAGAGTAAACCCACCATAGAGCAGCCAACCCTCTGCCTATCCACCAGTTGATCAAAATACCTAAGTAAACCAGCAGACATCAGGGAGAATTTGGCAAGGAAAGGCACTGATTAATTTACTCAACAAATAAGACACAGCAGCCACTCTGAGCCTAGTCCTTTTCTAGAGAGTGTAGATAAATCAGAACAAAACAGACAAATCCTCTGCTTAAAAGGGTGCAGGTAATGAGTGAATAAGTAAAATATTATCAGATGGTGGTGATTAAGAGCTAGAGGAAAAATTAAAATAAAAGTTTTTAGAAGCTGAAGAGTGGTTTATAATTTTTAAAAGAGAGGTTAGAGAAAACCTCATTCAGATGACATTTGACCTGTGTCCTAAAGGAAACAAGACTGCAAGTTTTCCAGATATACAGGGAAATAGCTTCCCAGGCAGAAGAAAAAGCAGATACACAGGCCCCAAGGAATAAATATGTCGAGAGTTTTAGGAAAAAGTAAAGAGGTGAGTGTAGCTGAAACAAGTTGATGGTTGTAAAGGGTAATAAATAATAGAAGATGAGATTAGAGAGAAAATAGAAGGGGGGCTTTTCGCAAAGGATGGTATGATATGAAATAGCTTTCAGAATCACACTGGCTGTTCAATTGAGCATAGACTGTTGGGAAGCAGTGGTGAAAGCAGAGAACCCAATTAGGAGACCATTAGAAGAGATGGTGGCCTGTGTTATAATGGTAACTTTAGGGGTGATATGAAATATAGCAGTTGAAACTATATAAATTGGAAGGTAATGCTGAAATAATTTCTGATGGAATAGATGTGATGTGACAAAATGAGAGGAGTAAGAATGAATTTATCATTTCTCAATACACCACTTGTAAAGAGGAACGATTAAGTTTGAGTGAGAGTGTGGAACATTAGTTCAGTTTGGGACAGGAAAACAAAATTATGATGCAGTCTTGACATCATAATTTGGTCAATTTTCCCATAAAATGTGTTATAGGCATGAAGGTGGTACAATATAAGTTGCGGAAATTTGGGTCAAGATAATGAAAGTTTCTTGAATGCCTTAAATAATAGAGTCAAGAATTAGAACACTCTGAAATAAAGTCACAGAGGACCAATAAAGTTGTGAGAAACCAGTTATCCATTAGTGGCCCACAGAGTATAGTTGTGAAGGGAGCAAATTATAAAAATCAGGGGTTACTCACTCAATAGCCCACAGTACCGAAGAAGTGAATATAAATTAGTGAAGCAGGATATAAGAAAAGAAAAAAGTATAAGCTCTCTGATCAATGTACTTTCTACATGGCCAGGGAATAGTTTAGGCTAAGATTAAGATTGTAATCAAAGGAAGTTCATATCTCATCCATTGAGGGAAGTTGCTATTTACCTCTCAGGAATTGTGGTGGCATATAAAAACAATCCCAGCTTTATCAGATCTACCAGATATTTTTATGTTTCTTTAACAGAAGCTAAAATCTGAATATTTTTGTGAACTCTTTAGATCTGTATAATTTGAAAAATGATTTATTTAAACACTCATATTGTGTGCAAAATAAAATGCAACTTGAGGAAGATAAAGCCCATGGGCTGCTAGTTCCAACCTCTGATCCAGATGTTATTTGTTCCCTGTTTTCTAGGAGCTTGGATCCAGATGTCAGGTCCTGAAGCTAGATTCATGAGTCCTCTCAGGGCACACTGCCTGTTTTCTTGCCTTTCTTTTTTTTTTTTATCAGTCACCTTCAGAAGAAAAACTGATGGTCCATTCTTGGGTTACAGTCCTTGTAACACTGACAATACAATATGGCCCATGGTCTGATGAGATCACCTGATCTTGGCTCTTCCCTTCCTACCAGGATTAGAGGTTGTGATGAAAGTTGAGTAGTATTTCTATATACCCTCTGCACACTCCATTTCTTACTGCAAGCCCTGTATTTTCTGCTGCAAAGCTGTCTTTCAATACAAAAGAGTACTTAGCTAGAAGTCTATGGAATCTGAGTCTCTAGAAATAGCCTTCTGCCAATGACAAAGGCGGTTGGTACATATATAGTAGCTTAATCATTTGGAGCAGGGCAACTCTGAAGTATGTTCTACATCATTGTCCAGAGATCCTAGCCAGACTGAGCTCCAATTGGCCACAGTAGTCACCTATGCATTAAAATAGCCTATATTGATCTTCTTCCCTTCTTCACTGAATTTTCTTATTTCCTTACAGATGCATCCTGGCATAAATACTTGTATCCAAGTCCTAACCCCAGGGTTTCCTGGGACAAAGCATCACACTCTCCTTCTTATTGAGTGGCCAGAGCAGTAATGATTTTGGGATGAGCACCACCATTTCCAAGTCACTCTGCTGGGGCTGGATTCCTAAGTCTGTAGGGACTCTGTGACAAGCAGGCTGATTTTTGCCCTTTCCAAGCTTGGTTTTATTGATAAATGCATAAAGCCCTGCTTGAAACAAAACGTTATTTTAGCTCTATCATAAACAAGCTAATCCACGAACAAAGCACTTCCTCTGCTCCCTCTCCCCTGACCCTGGCACAATTTGTTCAGGATTCTTCATTGACCTTTTAATTGTGTTTCAGTGGAGGGTTTAGAGAAAAATAAAAAGCCTTACATCTGCATTCATACAAATGAATGGCTATAGCCTAGGACAAAGTCTGTAATTAAAAAAAGGAACAGGATGCTCTACCAAATGCCTGGATAAGCCAGTGACCTTTTATGCCCAGCAGATGCCCAACCTCGGCTCCCCACAGCACTGAACATTTAGGGAACCCCTTTGGCTTGTCTAATTGGGGCTTCTTGCTTCTGTTCATCCTGCTTAAGAAGAAAGAATAAAACAGGAGAGAAAAAAAGCTTACATAAGCATTGAACTCAGCATAGCCCCTGTTCTGATTTCTAGGGCTTTGGTGCTGGCTCCCCACAAGACTTCATTTCTCCTTTACCCTTGTCTTTCACTCTCATTCTTTCTTTGCTACTTAAATTATGGATTTGTCCTAATACTGTAACAGGTACAGTCAGAACAAAACTTAATTGTAAAGACTGTGAGGGCCAAGAATGTCTTATGTCTTGTTTTCTGAAGTATCCTCAGCACCTAGTACAGGATCTGCATATAGTAGGCTTTTAATCAATATGTGCTGAATAAGTAAGAAAATAGTTAGATGATAGATAGAAAGGTAGATAGATTAATAAAGATAGATAGATAGATAGATTAGATGGGTAGATAGATCTATTGATCAATCGATTGATCCTAGAAAAACAAATTTATTTTCAATGTAAATATATATATATTTACATATAAGCAAAACAAACTAGTTATTATAATGTTAATAATTAATAGCTTTAAACACACACACACACACACACGCACACGCACGCACCAGTTCCTGGTGTAGGAAACACATAGCAATGCTCCAGTCACAGAATAAAGGTTTAGACAATATGTTTTCAGTCCTACAGAGATCTTGGTCTGCATTCTATTTTTTTCAACTCATTTTCACAGTTGTAAATAAGTTCCCAGTATTTAAAAACCATGTTAAACTGTTTTCTTATTTGCAAAATTGGTACGCCACATTTACCTCTATTTCTGGCTCAGTGAAACTCAAACCCTCTCCCACTCAGTTTTTTTGCCTATAAGAGTAGTTATAATAACAACCCCCACCTTAAAGATTCTTATAAGGATTAAGTGAATTATTTTAGGAAAAATACATAGAACTATATCTGGCACACGGTAAACTCTTAAAACCATTAGCTATTACAATTATCTGACTTATGAACAATAGTAGGGTGAATAAGATGACATAAACCTTTCTCCCCTCTAAATCCTATCAAATTATTCTTTATACCCTAGAAAAATGTAATTTCTCAGCAGTAGGTGTGACTAAAACTGGTGACAATAACTTTACACATTTTATATCTACTATTATCCACATCAGAGAACCAAACTAATAAGCATCTCTCCTTCACTCACTAGCCCACCTCCACACTACCCAGCACCACCTCAACAGTTCTTGTTTCAGAAATAAACTCTTTAGGAATAAGCCAGCCCTTACAGCAGCCTCCTGTGCAGTCACTGTGGGTATGATAGGCAGGAGTAAGTGGGCCTGGGACCTGACTTCATTCCAGGCAGCACTGGGACAAAACTATTCTGAGACTATCCTCTCAGATCATATCCCTCAGGTCTCAGAAGTTCCTTAGATGTTATCCCCCAAACCTTAAGTTGGGAGGGCAGCCCTCTGATAAGAAGAGGGATGTGAACAGATAAATACAAGTAGAGATGCACAACTCCAAGAACCCTCTAATACTAGACTTTGAGGAAATATCTCCTTCATCCCTATGGAACCAACTGGCTGTATTCAAGTCTTCCAAAGTTAAATCTTCAGTTTGTGTTTTTCCCCTGGCCACAGAAACAGAAATAACACTCAGTAAGCCATCGGACCAACTCAAACCCAAATGGATAGAGGATACAAAACACATCAGTTCTGGCTTTTGCAAAATATAGATAAATGGAAAATAAAGAAGAATAAAGAGCTTTCTAACTCTGTAACTAACCTTCTGTGATCTCTGGATTACCTGATGGGCTCTGCTCTACTGAGTCTTGTAAAAAGTTTTGCCGATAGTCTATACCAATCAATTTTTGCTAAAAGCAATTCTGTCTATGCTATGTTCCATGAAGTCTGGACTTGATTGTTATAGCTCTTCTAGAGAGAGAGTATATGTGTGTGAGAGGGATAAAGACAGAGTAAGACAGATAAACAAAGACAGAAAGGGAGAGTCATAGAGAGAGAGAAACTTGGTTAAATATGTTAGTAAGGCAGCTTGCCAAATTAAACATAGAATTAGCTACTTAGAAATTCATGCATTTAAAATTTAAATATAAATGAAAATCATAACAAAACAAAACTTGATTAAAACTAATTCCAGAGGGAAGTCTTGGGATTAGCTTTTAGAAATAATAATTAAGAGGACCCAAGAGAGTAGCTACCCATGATATGGGTTTGGTAATGAAAGCTCTGATACACAAATTCTCATAGATATCTGTGTAATTGTTTCCTAGGGCTACTTAAACAAACCCACAACTGGGTAACTTACATAAAATAAGTGCATTGTCTTTAAGTTCTGGAGGCTAGAAGTTAAAGAGCAAAGTGTTGGCAGAGTTCATTCCTACCAAGGGCTGTTAGGAAGAACCTGCACTATGACCCTCTCCTGATTTTTGATGATTTGTTAGCAATATTTGGTGTTTCTTGATTTCTATGGCATCACCCCAATCTCTGCCTCCATCTTTGCATGCATTTTCTTCATGTGCACATCTGTCTTCATGTGCAAATTTCCCTTTATGATAAGGACATGGGTCATATTAGATTAATACACACCTTAAAAACCTCATCTTAACTTGATCACCAGCAATGACCCTATATCTAAATAAGGTTGCATTCATAGATACCAGGGGTTAGGACTTCAACATCCTTTGGGTGGACACAATTCAATCCATAGCAAGTTGAAAGTCTTCATTCTTAGTTTTCAACACAAACAACTTCCTCAAATGAGTAGAGCTTAAAACACATTCAGTTTCTACAAAAACTCATTTAACTGAATACTGCACATGGAACAAAGTTTTGTGATGATTATTTTGCAAAGCAAAGTCTTCCAATCTGTAGGTCAATTTAAAAACTGTACAAATTCTTAGATACCTTCTCTATTTGTTTCCTCTGGCTGTTGTTATAAATTACCACAAATTCAGTGGTTTTAACTAACATAAATGTATTCTCTTACTGTTCTGGAGACCAGAAGGCTGAAATAAATTTCACAGAACTGAGATTAGAATATTATCAGGACCACATTTTCTCTAGAAACTCTTGAAACGAATCTTTTTCTTGCCTTTTATGGCTTTTAGTGGCCACCAGTAATTCCTGGTTTATGACCCTTTCCTCAATTATCAAAGTGTATCACTCCAATCTTTGCTTCCATTATCACATTTTCTTCTCTCTTCTGTAGTATATAATTATATATCCAATTCTTTCCCATTTTATAAGGACACTTGGGATTATAATTAGGGCACACCTAGGTAATTCAGAACAATCTTCTCATCTCAGAATTTTTTATTTAATCACATCTGTGAAGTCCCTTTTGTGATATAAAATAACATTTAGAGGTTCCACGAATTAGGACCTGGATATATTTGGGGGATGTTATTCAGCTTACTGTACTACCCATCCTAGATCAACTCAGATGTCAGCCCACCTCATTTTCACAAAGAAACACTTTTCCCTTAAAAGACCATTAGTTTGATAGATATTTTCTCAAACTTCCAGTTTTCTTCTCAGATATGTATTCCTCTATTCAAAATCTTATTAAATAAGAGTCTGATTTCAAACACAGCTATGGCCCCTTGATCAGTTCCTGAAGAAACCAGACCCATAAGAATATTCTGCCAAATATTCCCATTGCCCTCTCTGTGGGGTCCCCCTAGATTACATTTCCTGCAATCAGATCATACTTTGCTCTGAGGTTATCAGGCTTAGAGATTAGACATGCTTTGGATAGTGAAATTTGCATGGAATTAACATGTGTCTCACTTGTACCAGAGCTTTAAGAGCCTATATAGCATATAGCCACCATCTTCTCTTTCCCTCTTCCTCAAGATGGAGATACCCTAGATGGTGTCTGCTCCTTCAACTCCAGTCGTTTTTAAAGACTTAGTTGACCTAGGTGAGGCCTAGAAATCTACAGTTTTAATCAAATTTCAGAAAATTTTGATTTAAAGTAGATTGCCTACTCTCAGAAAAACTTTGCTTTTAAATGGTTTCCAAAATTTAAGTTATTGTTGTTTTTCCTTTCAAATAAAAAAAAAACCTCAACGAAATTAGAATCAGAATTTCCATCTCCTTTTCATCCTTCACAAAGGCAACCACCTTTTAAATCACTAAATATTAAGCTTTACAAGGGCAGTAACCTTAATGCGTTGCTTACCTCTGGTCTTCCCTATTTAGAACTATGTGTGTAGTCCAACTCAATTCTTGCTGAATGAATACATATATACCTTAATAAATAAAAATTATTATTTTCCAGGATAATGTTGCCCTGAGATAATTCACTTTCTTTCTCTCTTAATGGTCCTTTGCTCCTGGATATTTAGTAAATATAACCCTTTCCTTTTCTGAATTTGAAAAATATATGGCATGGCAACTTTAGAGTCTTGATCTTCTCCATAAAAATAAGTGGAAGTTTTTAATTCCCTGATTCTAAAAGAAAGGGGAAAGCTCATGTAATTAATTATGATTTTAAAAATTAGCTTTTATTTTCTGTGGGTGTATTAAAATAACTGCTAAAAAATCAGTTACTTAAAAATAAAAGCCAAATAATAGGACCATTTGTGAAGACAATATCTGTGAAGCTCTTATTTCTTTTATTTGAAAATTTATTGCACAACATCATCTTTTAGCTAAGAAGAAAAAAATAAAACACTTGAATTTTAGAAATAAGAACACAATGTTCCCAACTAGCTAGCATATTGCAGAGGAAGAAATTAAAAACTTAACTTCATCTATCCATTCTAAATAAATATCTATCACAGGCACATATCTCTCTGCTTCCATCATAATTCTTATTGTAACTTTGTAATTTGTTTCATGGTTCAGTTTACTAAGTGAGCATCTGGATTCTTTTCCTCAAGAACAAAAATCATTATATATTTTAGCTACATCAAAAATGTAATATAGAACAATATGTATTAAATATCTAAATTTTATAGTGTAGGTCATATTTAGTGAACAACAATGTATTCAAAATATAAGTTTTATCCAAAGTAATGCAATATTATTTTCTCTATTTTTTTTACAGAATTAAGTTCATACAGTATATATAATTTTATACCCTAGTATTTGCTTGATAGCTTAAGAATAACTCATATTTATAGAAAATTTATAAACATAATTTAAAAAATAATAAATACGCTAATTGATGTTAAAGTGAATAGCTTTGATATAGGTCTTATTCATATATTAATTTAAATTCAAATATTAGAGCCAATTGCTTTTTGAAATACACTTGGTTTACAATATTAAAATATAATCAGTGGTCCTGTTTGTCTACTGTTGCTATAAAATGCTGTGCAAACATATACTCAGTAGCTTTCAACAACAAACATTTAAAATCTTAAACTCAAAATTGATACACTGTCACTTCTGAGGACAGGCCATATGTTTAAACAATGTATAGTAAGTAAACTTTCTTCAATGTGTAGTAAGTAGACTTTCTCCAATGTGTAGTAAGTAGACTTTCCCCAGAGAGGTTGGTATAGGGAGAGTAAGTTTTCTGAACAAAAATCTTTCTTTACAGTGGTAAATGTGGCAAATTAATTCTTTTATATATTATATCAGGAATATGCTCCCAGTTAATATAAAACTGGCTTAAATTGTAAGAAACAAATTTAAAAGAAGAAGTACTAAACACCCATCATTTATAATACTTGAAATTACCTGATTGGCCAAGATGGCTTTTCTTTATTTTCTTAATCCTGCAGAAAATATGTACTGCAGATTTTGTAAAAATGGTAATATATAAGAAATTATGATGTGCCTGCAGAATTGAAAGTTAATAATAGTTGTGAATGTCCTTATGGTTCAGGTTTCTTCAGGAACTGATCAAGGGGCCATAGCTGTGCTTGAAATCAGACTCTTATTTAGTAAGATGTTGAATAGAGGAACACATATCTGAGAAGAAAACTGGAAGTTTGAGAAAATATCAAACTAATGCTCTTTTAAGGGAAAAGTGTTTCTTTGTGAAAATGAGGTGGGCTGACATCTGAGTTGATCTAGAATGGGTAGTACAGTTAGCTGAATAATTTGTTTTTATTTTATTTTTATTTCTTTGTTTTGTTTTGTTATGTGTTACTGTCTTTGCTGAAATTTTAGTGTAGTTTATTTAATTTTTTTAATCTATGAAAATCTTTTTGTTCTCAGATTTTGTTTATGATACTCTGACCTTGAAAATTTAATATCATTTTTTAAAAATTTTTCTATTTTCTTGGGGGTACTTCCTCATTGTTTAGATCATTTGTTGCACAAATTTATAGTTGGTGTGACCTGTTGATGGCTAATATAGACGCATTCAGAGGACATTTAAGTCATGATTTAATTAATTCATTCTATGGCCCATATTACTGGAGGTATGGTGGGACAGGGTAGAATCCTTTTCCTTAGTCTCTTAGAGGGCTTTTATTCCTACCCTTCTTGTCTTCCAATACCTCTTCTCTCTCTCTCTCTCTCTCTCTCTCTCTCTCTCTCTCTCTCTCTCTCTCTCTC